>APFE030755701.1:0-37267 GCA_000404065.3 Pinus taeda
CTGCGCAATCGGCGCAACGAAGGGGGGGCTCCGCCCCCCCTCTAACCCCTCGGTTCGCTACGTAGGTTAGTCGTGGAAAGAATATAACACAACCCAACATTCTTTATCAAAAAGAATAACCATGTCTTGAGAGAAAAATCATTAACAAAAATCATGAAATACAAGTAGCCACCAAGAGAAGTAACAGGCATAGGTCCACACAAATCAGAATGTATGATCTGAAGTACCTAACTAGTATTTGTTCTACTTAAAGGAAATGGTCTCTTTATAAGCTTTCCACTTGCACATCCTAGGCAAACTCCTTCATGATCCATTCTGATCTTATGAATTCCAGAAATCATCTTCCTTACATGAGGTAAGACTTTGCAGTGTAGGTGAGCAAAACTTTTGTGCCATAGCTCACACTGAAGATCGATAGCATGGATCAATACATAAATGGGTTTACCATTGACTTTGTAAGGCCCTTAATATCTTGATCCAAGAGTGACGTCTTCTCTCATACTTGAGTTCAAAGGCTAGGTTAGAAATTTTCCATTAATAAAAGCAACCTTCATTCATTTATCTTCTACAGCATATATGAATACAAGATTCTTTTTCAAACCATGTACATACAAAGCTTCTTGCTAGAAAATAGATTTGTCATCATCTAACTGAAATGAAACTGAACCATAACCTTTAACTTGGTGAGTACAATTATCTCCAAGGATAACATTTAAATTAGTCTCTCTCTCAACTAAATTAGAGAGTGATTTTTTGTAACCAATAAAATGTTTAGAAGCACCTCTATCAACTAACCAACTATCTGTTGAATTTTCTAAGTCTATCCGTTAGAAAATTAATCTGTATTCTGCTAGTTTATTTCTTCTACTTGTAAATTCTGAACAAGTTATTTAAAACATTTCAATACCGAAATAAACACAATACAGTCACAACATCTACAGATCATCAACTGAAAGAAAACAAGCACACAAGTGACACCGTTATTTTTGGACAAATGTCCCCGGAAAAACCCAATGCGGGAAAACCGGTGTAGCTATTCTGAGGGTTTATTATTATGCAGTATTTCCTTGAATACAACTGGGTGACTAACCAACTCACCCGACAGAGAAACATACACAGCAGCAATACCTCTATATTTGGAAACAAGTATTCAGAAAACCTGTCCCACAAAACCCTCTTCAGCACAACTGAAGCTCAGCACTGACCCTTCTGGCCTTTACGTCAACCTCCTGCTGACCTGCGTCAGCCCCAAGACTCTTTGTGTCATCCCTCTAAGGCATTGCACAGCCTCTGGAATCCTCTGCGTCACTCCAGCAGCCTCTGTGTGGATGACGCAGTCCCTCTAGCCTTTGCACTCTCTGCTGGGCTCTGCGTGGCCTGAACTGGCTACTGCTCTCTCTCTCTCTGCTTCCGCGCTAGTCTCTCAGTACTGTCTCTGCCTCTCTGTCCAGTGCTCACGAGTCACTGCCCCTCGTTGTTTACCACTGATTCACTTTGCTTAGCAACCCCGCTCTAGCAAAATGAATGACCGATCACCCTGGTGTATATTCCAACTGACCCTTAAGCCGCCTCTTATATTTTTCTTGATGGTCCTTCAATGACCGAGATTGAATCTCTAATCAACGGCTAAGATTATATTTGGCTTGATCCATGACTTTTGGAACCTTCTAACCCCGTTTTATATTAATACCCATTAATATTTTATTTTTCCTAAGTTTAGACTTAGGAACTCCATTAAAAATATTAATTATTTTAATATCTCCCAAACCATTTCTAGGTCTTGGAGATCTCATGTGCTTTAGCCTCTCCACTAATTTTCATGGTTAAAGCACATTTGATGCTACCCCAAATCAACACTATCAAATGAATCTGCAAAAGAAGAACTAGAAAGAGTGGAAACAAGAAAATATTATGATTGAGTTCCTGCTGCATTATTTTTATATCTTGAATTTTTTGTTTTCTTAGGATGCCCTTTTCTTTGATTTTCATAAGAGTCTTTTATATAATCAGATTTGTTTTTGAATCTAAGTGTTCTTCTTCTTTCTTTACAGTCACGAACAAAGTGACCATGTTTTTGACAATTAAAGCATCTAACTTTTTACATGTCTAGATTCTCATTATTTGATTTGAAAACATATTTCTTTTTATTACCTTTCTTTCTCTTGTCATAGGCTGAAAATGCAGTAGGTTCTCCTTCATGATGTGAAATTCTCCTTTTAGAGATCATTATGGCCTCCTCTTGGATACACTTTCGCGAGAGCTCATCAAATGTGGGAATAGTGTTCATATTGCTGATGGTGGTGACAAAAGTCTCCCAAACAGGAGAAAGGCCTCCAAGTGCAATCAAAACCATTTCTTTGTTGGGTAAAAATTCAATAACTATTGACAGTGGATTCCTGATTTTGGTCATTCTCAACAAGTATGCTTGAACTATCTCTACTTTGTTCATCTTGATGCCCTTCAACTGATTCTTCAAGGCAATAATCTGGTTCAAGTTACAAATTGCAAACATGCCAAATAGTTTGTCATACATTTCTTTAGCTTTTTTCAAACCAGAAACATAAGTAATGAGATGATCACTAAGAGAATCAAGGATCATTTTTCTAGCTTTGATTTCACATTTTTTATGTTTGGATTTGACGGCAGCACTTGAATTCTCTAATGGATCAATTATTGTGTTTTCAACAAACTCTCGAACTTTGAGTCTTCAAGAGTGATATCTAACCTTGATTTCAATAGACTAAAGTTTGAAGCATCATTCAGCTTCTCCTCTACCTTGAAGTAGAACGAAGTCATTTTGATCAAAAAAACTTTGGCAACAAGTGAGGTCTCTTCAGGTGATATCTAGTCTCCTTGGACTTGTCTTCAACAAGGTTCTGATACTATATTAAAATTTGAAAGTTTTAAGCAGAAATTTAAAAATTCTTTGCAGAAACTTAAAAGTCCTATGCAGAAAACTGAATGGAATTGAATGTACTTTGCAGAATGTTGAATGTACTTAGCAGAAAATTGAATGTACTTTGCAAAAAACAGAATGTTCTATGCTATTGCAATTACTTAGAATGCAGATTTCTTCTTCAAAACTTTTCAAATCAGCAATTATAAATAGAACATAAACTTAAGAATCATATGACAACAACCAAGCACAAATATAAGACAATGAGATTTAGGTTCAATGACCAAGGGAAAACCCAAATGATTCTTCTTTTATTAGATTTCTTCAATTTTTTAGCTAAAGTACAAAGAGAGAGAGAGTGAGAATGAATAATGTCACCAATGTTTGATCAACTTGCAACTGAAGTGCTCTTGCTTTTTGCTTGAAGATCTCTTTCTCTTGATCAAATCTTGTCCTTCACACTTGCTCTAGCTCTTCCTGTGTTCTTACTCTTCACTTGCTCTCACACTTCCCTTGCACACACTCAACATTAGCTCTCTTTCTTTACAATGAACATGCTACTCTCAACTCTCACTTGCACTTGCTTAAATAGATGAGAAAGGAGAGGAGTTATAAAATGAATTCATGCCTTGAGCCAATAATAGAAGAATTGAATTCCATGAGGGAGGAGTTACTTGAGGAGAAGTGTAACTCATCCCAAGAATAGAGAGAGAGGTACACTTATCTTGAGGAGTTACAATTCGAATTAGGGAAAGAGAGTTACACTTAGACATGAGAGAATATTTGATGAGAGTTACAAATCGAACTAAATGAGGGAGTGACAAGTGCATTTAATGAGGAGTTACATTTTTGCCATACATTGATTTAGTGAGGGAGAGTTACATTCTCTTAAGTGGAGTTACTATTTTATTCCAAGAGAGAGGTTTGATTTGCCAAGTAACAGATTCTCAATTTAATTTACTTATTTCATGAGAGAATTCGTTTTTAGTAATCCATTAAAGGTGAATGACTTTAAGCTATTTTATAAATAATAGTATTATAACAATAATAATACTAGTAAGGATAAAAACATTAATTCTTGATTTGTATAATCATGATTGATTTGATTTTAAAGTGGATTCCATATGTCGAGATCATCCTTGATCATTTAGACTCGACTTTCTATTTTTGGAAAGTCACTTTCAAATTGATATGTGATTTACTATTTTTGGAAAGTCATATTAGAACTGTTAGAAATGAAATTTGATTATAGGTGGTTCAAACAGAACTGAAAGATATGATTTATTCAAAGAGAAATTCATCCCTGAGTTACCAAATTTTAACAAAGACGCTCTAAGGGAGGGCAATTCGACCCTCAAGAAAGGCTATAAATTGAAGGGAGCTCGACGTAATTTGGACACTCATCTCAAGCTAAAGGAGTAGAAGTTGGAGTTGGTCAAGGATTATCTTCTATCTCACTAGGGTTTCTCAAGCTGCCAGCTATAAGAAACCGAAATTTTGAAGCAATTGCAAGGGGTCGAAGTTGCAGCGCTGAAATTTTGTAGATGGGGTAGAAAGTTGTAGTAGTTGTGTTGCAGTATCGAAGTTTGAAGTTGTTCTAAAGCATATCTTGTTGGGGGCTGACTTGGGCCTCGAAGGGCTAGTTGGTTTTGGTCTTTGGGTCTTCAAAGTCTCTTTGTAAGCAAATTCTATAAAAGAAGAGAAGCATTTTCCATGTTTTCCCCTTGGAGGGGTTTTGCCCTAGCTTGGAGCCTATATCTTGTGTACTCTATCTCTTAGTGATCTTCTTGCTTTGGTAATTGCTTGATGAACAAAATTAAAGAAGTGATAAAAGAATATCTAACATCACAAGTAATTATCAAACTGTTGTCATTGCTACAACACCCTCCAAAACTTCACTACATTCAAATTTTGGAGCCTACCAAATTGTCGTATAAAGTGTCACTTTGGTCATCAAGTGTCGTTTCAAGTCATTCCACATGTTTCAAGTGTTCTTGATCATTCCTGAGTGTCGTCACAATGTTTAGAACATCTCTAGTGCACTTCATGCTTTTAATATCTTTGTTTGTTGTAGAACAACACTTTCGGTCACAGTCATGCACACTTTGTTTATTGTACTTGGGGAGTGATTAGAAACTGGCATTTTGATGTGTATTTATCATTGTTTGACCTTGTCTAAGTCTTATTGATGAGTTGGTATGTGTCGCACTTGATTGTATGTCTAAACTCATTGTGTTCGTCCCTTGTTTTATCTTTCAAACATAGACAAAATTTGGTTGCACGAGCTAGCCCACTAAGGCTAGGAGAGCACATAGTGCACTCTTAAGCCTTCGTTGGGATCCCTTCCTTATTCTGAAGTGCCCCCTGCATCCTTCAAGAGTGCATAGCGCACTCCCAAGCATCATCCCCCCTTCCTTGTTCCAAATTGTGCCCTTAAAGAAAGCCTTCCTCCTTATTGAACGCATGGCACACCATCGAAGCAATATCATCATCCCTTTGTCCTTCGGACTTGTGCCCTATGCCCTCTTTGGCTCCCTTAAGTGCATAGCGCACTTGGGAAGGCTGAAGCCTAACCCCTTCAGCCTTCAACCTTGCACCCCATGCCCTCCTGGCTTCTCTTGAGCGCACAACGCACCTAGGAAGATCGAAGCCTAACCCCTTCAGCCTTCAAACTTGCGCCTTGCACCCTCCTAGTTCCCTTGAGTGCATAGCGCAATTCCAAAGCCTCAGTGGCCTTCCTTCACCCTTCAAACCAGCACCCTACGTCCTCCCTTGAGCTTCCTCTCTCTAGTTGAGTGCACAAACACATCCCAAAGCCTCAGAGCACTCAATCCTTCCCCCTTTGGCAGTGTTGCCTGCACCCGGAAGTTTCCCTTGTTCTTCCCTAGCGCTAAGCCATGAACAAGAAATTTGCATGAAACATGTTAGAATAGGAAATTTTTTAGAGTGGTGTTTGCTTGCCATGAGTGATCTCAGTTGCAGGTATTCCAGAACAACATGGCAAAGATGCATGAAGAGATCGGGCAAAGAGGGCAGTCAAAGGAAGCATTCAAGAACAGAGAACACATGACGTGACAAAATGGAGAACATTGAAATTCTGATGATCAAAGCAACCCAAAAGACTCCATATGATCAAAGACCCTTTGAGGGTGAAGACATCAACAACATGGAAGCTGCATGCAAGATCGAAGATACAAGTTGCACAATTATCACCTATCAAGAAATTCCAAATTTCCATGTCATCAATCACTATGAGTCCAAGTCATTGATGTTAGCGACTTGTCATGTTCTCGCCAAATGATGACGTGGAAATCATAATGTAATTATGTAATTCTTATAAAGACAAAGAAGTGGAAGTGCAAGAGTCATGTATGGACAAAAGGGCCATGTGAAGAAGTCCAAAAGATATGTAATTCCAAAAGTCATTTAGAAGTCCAAGAGTTATATAGAAGTCCAAAGGTAATTAGAAGTTGAAAAGTCATAAAAGAAACTCAAGAGTCATGGGGATATGAAAGGTCATGCCTCAAGATATAAAAGGAGCCTTATTACTCAAGCAAAAGACTTTTCACCTTGGCTTATCCCACAAGCATTAGAGAGATAGAGATAGTACTTTTGGGGATAAAGTAGTGGCTCTAACTCCATTATTGGAGCTAGTGATGTTCAATGTACTCATGTATCTTGGAACTTTTGCTTAATACTTGAAGCCATTCGACCAGCACATTTCCATGCATGAATCGTGGATGTTTTAAGACTATTCTTCTAATGTTTGTGGTTTATGTTGGCTTTCATATGAACTAAAGTAATTGAACTATTTCGGTGACTTTAGTGCTAAACTCGTTGGAAATGTGTTGTGATGATTCTAATGATCATGAATCTATGTGAACTATTTTGCTTGATGTTTAACGATTCTTCCATGTTTTTGTGCATGCATCTTTACTAGATTAGTACTATTACTTCTCTTTTAGAGACTTACTTTTCTTCCTTGCAGTGAAAGAACCTTGATACAATTACAATCGAACATTCCACAAGGAGCACCCTCTCTTGCTCAATCAACAGCACATGCGTGTTGCTCTCTCATTCTAATTGCTTAAGCCAAGGAAAATCTCTAAGTTAAAGGTCGTTAGGCCATATTTTCAGATGGAACTCCCACACCAAACGGTGTTAGGTCTAATTGGGACCTCATATCGGGGAGATTCCCTATATGTTGGTGGGTTCCAGCACCGTCAACATTCTAGCGCTAGATGGAGGGCAACCAGTTTTTTATGGTTGATAACTCATCACATCCTAATCATTCATCTTCTGGACAAGCCAGTAATATCCCAAGTACCACCCCAACTCCTATTCCTGAGGCAGGAGGTCCTTCTCAACCTGGTGTTGAAGTTTCTAAGTCTACCAGTTAGAAACCCTCCATGCACTCTACTGATTTATTCCTATCTACTTGTTCCGTTACTTAACAAGTTATTTACAATGTAAATACTGAAAATAAACACTAGTGCATGCTCAACATATTACAGATCATCAACTGAAGGAAACAGAAACAATCACACCAAATTGACACTGTTATTTTTGGACCAATGTCCCTAGAAAAACCCAATGCGGGAAAACCAGTGCAACTATCTGAGGGTTTTCTTATTAAGCAATTTCAGAGTACAATCTGGGTGCCAAATCTGGCTTACCCAACAGAGAATGCCGTTGGCAATAGTACCTCTCAGTCTGAGACAGATGTCCCAGCTGAAACCCCGGATAAACCCTCCGGCAGCTTCTCAGCTCCAACCTGCCCCAGAAACCCCGACGTCTGCCTTTCTGGACTGCGTCAGCCTCTCTCTGCCCAACGCTTGCCCTGCGTCACCTTGAATGGGTTTGTGTTAACCTTAGGAGGCCCTGCGTCAATCTGCTGGCCATCTGCATCAACAACGTTGGCCTCTCTGAAGCACTGCGCAGCTCCTGGCTACCTCTGTGTGGCCCTACATGAGCCCTGGCTGCCACTGCATCACTTTCTCTAGCTCCTGCGATGCTCTCCCAACACTATCTCTACCTCTTTATCTCTCTGTACTCAATGCCCCTCAGTTGCAACTCCGATCACCAATTCTATCTCTCTTAGCAAACCCCATTCTAGAGAATACAGTGACTGATCATTTGGTGTATTCTCCAAGTGACCCTCAAGCCTCCTCTTATACTTTTCTCGTTGACATATCAATGGTCGAGACTCGAGATTAAGCCCCTAATCAACGGCTAAGATTAGATCTGGCTTGATCCATGTCTTTTGGACCATTCTAACACAGTTATATATTAATCCACATTAATATTTTAATTTCCCTAAGTTTAGACTTAGGGACTCCATTAAAAATATTAATTATTTTAATATCTCCTGAACTATTTAGAATCTGCCCAAACCCTTTCTAGATATTGAAAATCTCATGTGCCCCAACCTCTCCACAAAATTTCGTGGCTAGAGCACATCTGATGCTACCCCAAATCAACACCTGGTTCGGAGTTACCCTACGAAGTTACCTACGAGCAATTCTAGGCAATTCGGCCTATTACCCATCGATTTGCAAAAGCAATTGGTTAACTTTGCATTGCCCATAATCTTCCTCATCACCCCAAGAAGAAAGAAACAACTCGTATTGGTGTATTGGTTACATCGATTGAAGATTTGGTTTTCGTCACTCTTGAGGAATTAGCAGAGTCTTCAAAAGACACAGTTGTAAAATTGGCAACTAGGGCCAAACTCCATGTGGGTCAGCTTATTTATGGCAGCTGATATTTTTATTGGATCCCTCTCGTCGAGAGGTGTGGGATTAATCTAAAGATCATCCAATTCCGATAAGTATTTATGGAGATATGAATTTATTTTGATTATGTAATTATTATCAAGTCGACCAGCTCTTGCGTAGGCTCAAGAAACCTAATAGACGTCTCTATTCATCACTTACGTTTTAGTACAATTATAAGAGGTTTTGATGTCATTTAGACACACTCTCAAGGTGATCTCCTCTCCACGTCTTGGGTTTTTGGAGAAGGAGAATCACTAAGAATACGCTGGTCTAGAAGCAGCCCTAGCAGCAAAATGATGCCCTAATTCTATACAGGAAGATGATTCGTTGTTCATCTCTATAAGCTGTCCAGGAAATGATACATGGTGAAACCCTAGCACAGCAAGGAAATAATGCAGTCATGGAAATGCATATATATGCTATTATGTATGACGCAACTATGGCAATGCAGATACGCTATATGGATCGTAGTCATATAGAAGAGTGATATATATTATGGGACACAATGATGTATGGAACGCTCATGGTATATACGTTGGGCAGTCATACGCTGACTATGTATATGCAGGACATGAAGGCCGCAGTCAAAGGGTGAAGGCAGTAGTCAAGGTGAAAGCGTGGTTTAAGAGATAGCGTGGGCATCAACACAATCAGATAGCGTGGGCATCAACACAGACAGGCAACGTGGTTTAAAAGATACGTAGAACGCCCTTTTAAAAGGCAGCGAAATTACCTTGGGCTATTTTTGTTCTTGCCTTCGAATTCCTTCTAATTTGGCAGCGAAGTATCGTGCAAGGTCTGTAATTATTCTGAGGCAGGTTAAAGATTTTTTTGGAAGGGTGAATCTCTGGAAGACCAGCAAAGGAACAATCTAAAGTCTGAGGAGCCATCCGAATTGGAGAGAACATATTTTAGTACTCTATGGGATCCAGCATCACTCTGGATTAAATGAGAGGTCAAAGAAGGTTTCGTCTGAGGTGAAGATTCTTACATAGGTCGGTACCCTTCCGTGAAAGGAACATCCCCTTGTGCACAAGCGAAGCATCTCGGTGGTTAAAACCTAAAGCTCGGGTCCTGTCAACATAGACAATTCTCAGAGAGTTGAATGGTTTGAAGGGTTGTTCAAACACGGATATTCTCGATTATAATTTGTGGGGATTGGGTTCGGACTGTCTAATCATAAACTGTTGAATTACATAGTGGGAAGTCGTATATCACTGTTGTCTCTCTAATGCAATTGCAATTGTATTGGATGGACTGTAGAATTATATTGTGAGCAATAATTGTAATATTGATTATTACAATTTGTATATTGTCGGTAGTCAATATATATACAAGTAGTCAATTTATATACACGCACAATATGCAGATATTCGTGGGCAGTAAGGAATCAGAAACGCAGGCATGTTACTTTGATACTTTGTCTACATAACTACAATCAAGATCTGGTAAGAACAAATCCCGATAGATCTATAGATATCACTAAGTCACGATCTCTTATAAAGAGGTCTGAAATGAAAATGGATTATTGTAGATGACAGCATGATTGTGTAGTTTGAGACTGCATGGAGGATTTCGTAACTATAGCCTAGCTGCTTTGCTAGGCTGAAAGCCATAGCAAGCAGCTAAGGCTGATATTAACAAAAGCAAATTGTTGCAGCATGGGCAGCATGAAGCTTGATATAATGCATGGGCAACATGGGCAGCATGAAGCATGATGATGCATGGGTAGCATGAAGCATGACGAGATCATGAGAAGCATGGGCAGCATGAAGCATGATGATGCATGAGCAGCTTGAAGTATGAAGTCATGGACAACTTGATGTATGGGCAGCATAGTGAATGAGCAGCATGAAGATGCATGATGCAGCATGATGGTGCTACACGGTAAGGTGCAGCAAATGAACGAAATGGATAGGTGAAGTCGTCACCTAGGAGATTCAGTTGAAGCAAAATGTCTTCAACTGATCTCATCATTATAGGAAATGATCTATGCTCAGATCCAGATAAGTCAAAGTGTTGACTTCTGTTGTAAATGTATTATCTCTCTCTCTCTCTCTCTTTCTCTGCTAAACTTTGAAGATAAAAGAAGATTTGATCAAAGGGTTTCCCCACACACTGTGGGGTTTGTCCCTGGCTAGCGCCACATCTTGTGTCCTCTTGTCTTGGCTTGTCTTCTGCGATTTATATTTATGTTCTATCTACAGTTTACTTTATGCTAATGTGATTGCTAATGTGTAAAATAAATTAAAATAAATTGCTCTAGCATAGAACATACCTAAAATTAACAATAGTCTAGCAAGAGCCACATCCTCCTGTTCACAAAGAGTACGAGGAATATCTTGTTCTTTCTGACAAAGAACAATCAACAATTGATTTTGAGTTTAACGAAGGCTTGAACGGTGAAAGAGAAGGCTCATCAGATTCAGAAAAGGAGGAGGAACAAGGAAACAAAGATACGGTTGATCAAGACCTGGATTGGATGGACCAAGGGCCACTCGCTCTTCTGGACAACCTTCATAGAATGCCTAGACATCCGAAGAAGTTGTTGCCTAAGTTTGATCCTGACAAGAAGACTAAGGCAAAGGATCATATTGATGAATTCTACATGCATCTATGAATGCTAGATGTACGATGCGATGATGTTGCTTGTAGGCTTTTTCCTTTCTCTTTAGAAGGTAGAGCAACAACATCGTATCATAGTTTGCCTACTAATTCAATCCATGGTTGGAGAGAGTTTAAGAAATTGTTATTGGAGAAATTTGTCTATAATAAGACTCTCGTCATGTTGTTAAAAGAGCTCAGAAATATTAAGATGGGGGAAAAAGAGAAATTCAAAGATTTCAATCAAAAGTTCAATCGTATATTGAACAAGTTCCCCCCAAACACGCAACCTCATGTTGAAATTTCTAAGTCTGACACATTAGAAACCCTTCATGCACTTAACTGATTTATTCCTACCTACTTGTTATTTTACTTAACAAGTTCTTACAATGTAAATACTGAAAATAAACACTAGTGCATGCTCAACACATTACAGATCAGCGACTAAAGGAAATAGAAGCAATCACACCATATGACACCACTATTTTTGGACTAATGTCCTCGGAAAAACCCAATGTGGGAAAACCGGTGCGGCTATCTGAAGGTTTTCTTATTAAGCAATATTAGAGTACAATCTAGGTGCCGAAACTAGCCTACCCAACAGAGAATTTCCTTGGCAGTAATACCTCTCAGTTTCTGACAAATCTCCTTGTTGAAACCTCGAATAAACCTTCCGGCAGCTACTCAGCACAAATCTGCCCTAGAAACCCCAGCATCAGCCTCTCTCTACACTGCGTCAGCCCCTCTCTGCCAAGCGTTGGCCCTGTGTCACCCCGAATGGATCTGCGTCAGCCTTAGGAGCCCCTGCGTCAGCCCTCTGTCCCTCTGCATCACCAACGCTGGCCTCTCTGAGGCTCAGCGCAGCTCCTGGCTGCCTCTGCGTGGCCCTGAGTGAGCCCTGGCTGGTTCTGCATCACTCTCCCCGACTATTGCATTGCTCTCCCTGCACTATCTCTACCTCTCAATCTCTCTGTACTCAAATGCCCCTCAGCTGCATCTCCCGAAAACTAATTCTATCTCTCTTAGCGAACCCCGCTCTAGAGAATAGAATGACTGATCACTCTGGTGTATTCTCCAAGTGACCCTCAAGCCTCTTCTTATACTTTTCTTGTTGACATATCAATGACCGAGATTAAGTGCCTAATCGACGACTAAGATTAGATCTGGCTCGATCCATGTCTTTTGGACCATTGTAACACAGATTCATATTAATACACATTAATATTTTATTTTCCCTAAGTTTAGACTTAGGGACTCCATTAAAAATATTAATTATTTTAATATCTCCTGATCTGTTTAGAATCTGCCCAAACCCTTTCTCATGTGCCCCAACCTCTCCACCAAACTTCGTGGCTAGAGCACGTTCGATGTTACCCCAAATCAACACTCCCTCTTAGCGAGGACTGTGCTCTAGCAATACTCCTCACTGAGTATTACTCTAATCATTCGGCATTGGTAACTGTGATGATGTTAGGCCTTCCTACCCAACATCCTTTACATTGTTGTATCCTGTACTGTTGCCCATGGTTCTTCCACTGCCACTGCTGCATCTGTACGACAGCTCCCTCTGCATCCATGCTGTTGCTGGTCCTTTCTCCCAGCACTGCACCTCCTCTCATCATGCTGCATCACTGCAACTCAGTTACTGAGAAGTAAGTAGCTGATCTCCCAACTAACCTCCTTGTTGGGCTAGAAACACCCACTGATGTTGAAACTCCCTCTGTTGCTGACAAGTGCTCCCTCTCTCTGACCTCTGTGTTGCTGCAACAACTCCCTGCATCTCGCACCGTTGCACACCTCGTTGTGCCTTCCTGCACTAGTGCAACACTCCTGTGCCTCTCGCACTGCTGCAGCCTGCTAGCTTTGTGTTGTCTTGGGACTCCTGCAATGTAGCTCTCTCTGTCGCTCCATCCACATCTATCTCTACCCACTCAACCAGTCCTGCTACTCCTCGACGGGGCTCCCATAGCAAGGTCTAATTCAAGAGGTTGGGTACCTTGAGGATCCTGCCCCTTATCGCCTGTAGTCCACCTGACTACAGCTCGATGTCTCCCCACTTCCGCTCAAGTGGCGTGTGTGCACTCATGGCACAGTCATCGTCTGTCAAAACTTCCTTCTCTGCTTGTGCTAGCGCTGCCTTAGTCTCGGAGGCCTCTCCCTTACTCTTCTTCCTTGGACACTGGGTCACATAATGACCCAACTCCCCATATTGGAAGCATTTGACCTTGGAGAGGTCCTTCTTCTTTCGTTTCTCTTGCTTTCCCTTAGATGCTAGGGCAACATCTTCCTCCTCCTACTTGACTTTGATCCCCTTGTTGCTGCTACTCGTCTTCAACTGTCGTCTGATCTCTTCCTGGTGAAGAGCCGCCCATATCTCGTCCCAAGGTGGGAGAGTCCCTTTGTCTAGTATACTCTAGACAAATACCTCCCAGTCTTTTGAGACAGCATTCGGACTTGTCCTCACCATCAACTCCTGATCTGGTGTCGCTTCTATAGCAGTCAACTAATCTCAGATCTCATTTAGTCCTCCGAGGAAGGTGTCAATCAGTTCTCCCTTCTTCATCTGATACGACCTCAACTGATTCTCAAGTAGCATTCTTCGCTACACAGAAGTATGTTGGTACAATTTCTTGAGAGCCTCCCACATCTCAAATGTCGTTTCCTTCTCGGCTATGTGTGGCACTACATGATCCTTGACCCCGTTAAGGATGACGCTCTTGGCCCTCGCCATTGCCTCCTTGTACTTGTCGTTATCATTGGAGTCGACTGGGATAGCTATTACCTTCAAGGCGAAGTTCTTGACGTTATTTTTGTCAAGTAAGGATAAGATTCTAGCCTTCCAGACTGCGAAGTTCGACGCTCTATCCAGTCTGTCTTTATCTCTTACTCCGTGTAGTGCCATGATGCTCCTCTACTTCCCTCCTAGATGTTCTTTGTTCGACTCCTCTAAGTCTCTACTTCCCGTCTGGAAGTTCTCTTCTGGACTCCCTCTGAGTCCTAATTTCCCTCCTGGAAATCCTTTTTCCACTGTCGAGATGCCCCCTACTCTAATCGTCTTGTGAAACCGCACTACTGATCCGGGTTCCACGGCTAGAAACCCTCGGTAGCAACTCCTCTTCGCCTTGCTCTGTCAAGTACTGTTCTGACTACAGTACCTCACAAGCTCCACTCTGCAATATTCCCACAGCCTTCTAATCCCCAGCAACCTGAAGGTGAGAGCTCCCAGGCTTTGCGCAATCTCGGCACCAGCAACCCAACCTCCCTAGCCAACTGCGCCAGCCCTCCCAGCTACTGCCTGGCTCTGCGTAAGGCTCCCTTTGCCTTCCTTAGCCTCTGCACTACCTCTTCCCAGCTCACCTTTGATGACACAGGCACTGCGTCACCCTTTGCTTGTTACTGCTTTGCTAGAAACAGCTTATGTCACCTCGGGACAACTGTTTTTTGTTGCTATCGCTCTGCTCGGCTGATGTCCTTAGTCCTCCTGTGATCTACAACCTCGCTCCGATACTATGTTGAAATTTCTAAGTCTAACACATTAGAAACCCTTCATGCACTTTACTGATTTATTCCTACCTACTTGTTATTTTATTTAACAAGTTATTTACAATGTAAACACTGAAAATAAACACTAGTGCATGCTCAACACATTACAAATCAGCAACTAAAGGAAAAAGAAACAATCACACCATATGACACCATTAGTTTTGGACTAATGTCCCCAGAAAAACCCAATGTGGGAAAACCGGTGCAACTATCTGAGGATTTTCTTATTAAGCAATATAAGATTACAATTTGGGTGCCGAAACTGGCCTACCCAACAAAGAATTTCCTTGGCAGTAATACCTCTCAGTGTCTGACAAATCTCCTCGCTGAAACCCCGAATAAACCTTCCGGCAGCAACTCAACACAAATCTGCCCCAGAAACCCCAGCATCAGCCTCTCTCCACACTGCGTCAGCCCCTCTCTGCCCAGCGCTAGCCCTGCGTCACCCCGGATGGGTCTACGTCAGCCTTAGGAGGCCCTGCCTGCGTTAGCCCTCTGGCCCTCTGCGTCAGCAACGCTAGCCTCTCTGAGGCTCTGCGCAGCTCCCGGCTGCCTCTGCTTGGCCCTGCGTGAGCCCTGGCTGGCTCTGCATCACTCTCCCCAGCCATTGCGCTGCTCTCCCGGCACTATCTCTACCTCTCTGTCTCTCTGTACTCAAATGCCCCTCAGCTGCATCTCCTGATCACTAATTCTATCTTAGCAAGCCCCGCTCTAGAGAATAGAATGACTGATCACTCTGGTGTATTCTCAAAGTGACCCTCAAGCCTCTTCTTATACTTTTCTTGTTGATATATCAACGGCCGAGATTAAGTCCCTAATCGGCGACTAAGATTAGATCTGGTTTGATCCATGACTTTTGGACCATTCTAACACAAATTCATATCAATACACGTTAATATTTTATTTTCCCTAAGTTTAGATTTAGGGACTCCATTAAAAATATTAATAATTTTAATATCTCCTGATCTGTTTAGAATTTGCCCAAACCCTTTCTGGGTATTGGAATTCTCATGTGCCCCAACCTCTCCACCAAATTTTGTGGCTACAGCACATCCAATGCTACCCCAAATCAACACCTCACAGTTCTATCACTATAGATTAATATACAGTTGCCTTGCCAACAAACACTTATGCTTTTGTCAAGAGAGTTGCAAAAGACATTGACTTTAAACTTTGCAGAAGCAATCGCAATGGAGAATGACTTGTGTACCATTGGAGCTATTACTGATGATGAAGAATCTAAAGACCACAAGGAAATTGGCAAGATGTCTCCAACATCTTCAAGTAAGACTAAAGAAAAAGATTTTGTTGATATTGGGAGCTTGACTAAATCTTTAAAGTCACTCACTAATGAAGTCTCGGAATTAAAGAGAGTCGAGAGAGGCTTCTACCAGTAGCAAGCCCCTTAAGTCTTTCTTATTCAGAAACAATAACAATAATCAGCCAGCTAAATCTACCCAGAGCTCAAATGTTGTGTTGAATGTTGGAAGTATTGGCATGGACAACTATTGCTCCTTCCATCAAGAATGGCATTCAGAGAAAACTTGCCCACAGTGGAACCACAACATGAATGCTCTGGCAACCCATATTGCTGATACTTTATTAACAGATAAGCAGTTTGAGGTGATGAAAGGAACAGATGAGCCTGCAGCGACTGAGAAAAGCACAGGTATTGGACACTCAGTTAATACATTTGATTTCATTCTCAACACTGACAAGAAAAGTGTTGAAGAACCACTTCAAAGTGAAGCCACCCCTCAGAAACAAATTATTCATTATAGTTTGAGGATCAAAGGGCTCGTCGTTCCTTAACAGGAAGTGTCGAGACAAGAACTGAAAAAGGAATTGTTAAAGAGGATCTCACCACCAACCAATCCTACTCAGAATGCGCAAAACAAATCTAGAAATGTTATCACTTCTAAGAACATTTCCACTAGCAACAAAAACAAGTCTATCACTCCGGAAGTTTCAAACAGAGCTACACCTCCAAACACTACAGCACTGCCTACTAAAAATGAAACTATTGATTATAATATAGTTGAAGAATTGAAAAAAGCCTGTGCCAACATTTCCATCTTTGAGCTTGCAAATATAGCAGGCCAGAGAGAGTTGCTTGTCCAAGCCTTCTCACGGCCTTCATCAAGTGACAAAGCTTCTATTTCTCAAAAGGTGTCTAGTAAGTCTCGTAGAACTCTTGAATTTGTGGTTAATGTTGTAACTTTAGATGCTAACAATCTCTACCACCCATTTTTGCTATCTTTTGAAATCTTTAATTACAATGTCCATAATTGTTTGGTTGATTTGGGTGCATCTATCAATTTAATGCCATTATCTATTGCTAGGAAAATTAACACTAAATGGGATAGCACTGATGCACAAATCATTCACCTAGACAGATCACTCGTTCAAGCCATTGGTGAACTCAAGAATGTTATTATCCATTTTTCGTTAGACCATTGGGTACACCAATTCATTAACATTGTAATTGTGGACATCCCTGAAGCCTATGGCTTACTCTTGAGTAGAGACTAGTCTAGTAACTTACAAGGGTATTTTGCTACAAATTGGTCACACTTATGGCATCCATATAACGGCAGAAACAACCAAATTCAAGTGGAAAGTGAACCCAACATGAAATATACTTTGACACCACTTGAGGGTCATAATGAACCTATTGGCTTTGCAAACATAATCTTTGGAAATTAATCACGGGTGTTATCAAGCACAACCATCATCCATCCCATCAAATACACAATTGGAGCTCCTTCCTTATACTCCCACTGGTGCTAATGAATCTTGTAACATAGATGTACATAGTAATAATAGTATAGAAACCAGTTTAGTAGCAAATAATATTTTGACTTTGTACTTTGATGGTTCAAAAACTTGGGATGGCTCTAGAGTTGGTTGCATTCTCATAGACCCACATAACAAGAAGTACATCCTATCATGTCATTTGGAGTTCGAGTGCACAAACAATATTGTCGAATATGAAGCACTAGTTCTTGGGTTAAAGAAAGCCATCAACCTAAAGGTAAAATTGCTCAAGGTAATTAGTGGCTCAGAAGTGGTTACTTTCCAAGTATAAGACACTATCCACTGTGTTTCACCAAGTTTAAAAAACTACCAACACAAGGTACGGTGACTAATTACTTATTTTAAAGCTTTAATATTATTTTTATTCCTAGAATTAGAAATGTCATAGCTGATACATTAGCTAATGCAGTTGCTAGAATGTTGTCTTTAAGAAACGGTTTTTCTATAGAAATTATATATAAACCATCTATGTCAGATAACATAACTAATTTGCGTGTTTTTGATGACGACCAATAGATACTACATTTTATGGCTAATGTGGATGTGTTCAAAGATGCAGCCATTGAAGAAGATGAGCTTGACAAGGCTTTGCAGGAAGCAATTGATGCAATGAAAGGTAATACTATGCCTAAAGGTGTAGTGTCCTTGGAAAAATTATATGACCTGCAAAACCTGTTTAAAGGACCAATTAATACTAAGACTCAGAGCTCGAAGTTGTCATTTGAACAAGTCAACTTGGGAACTCAAGATGATCCGAAATATGTAAACCTTGATACACGTTGTTCTCCACAAGAGCGACAAGCATGTATCTGCCTTTTCAAACAGTATCAAGATGTGTCTGCATGGACTTATGATGATTTGAAGACATATGATACTCGTATTATCCAGCATGTCACTCCCATTAAAGAAGGGGTGAAACCTTTTCAACAAAAGCTAAGGAAAGTTCATCCAATGCTAGAGCCCCTAATCTAAAAGGAATTAATGAAGTTGTCAAATGCTCGGATCATTTTTAAGGTCAAACATTCTACTTGGGTTTCGAATTTGGTCCTTGTCAGGAAGAAGTCTGATGAGATAAGGTTGTGTGTCGAATTTCGCAATCTCAACTGAGCATCAAACAAGATAATTATCTGGTGTCATCCATGGAACAGATCCTCCAAACAGTTTCTGGGTCCGAAATGTTCTCGTTGCTAGATGATTTTTCTAGTTACAATCAGGTGCTAGTGGTAGAACCAGACAGCCTCAAAACCGCTTTCAGGACCAAGTGGGCAACATTCGCCTTTAAGCGCATGCCATTCTGGATGATGTTACTCCCCCTACCACTTGTTTACACCTAGTCCACAAAGGCAGTATGCTGGCAGCGCTTGAGACCCCACAGAGGCCAGCCTACAGGCAGCACACGCAGCACTTAACAGGCCGCTTTGTTGACACTTGTTGAACAGCAAATCAAAGGACCGATACATTTGGGGGACAGCAGTAGTTAACATAGGGATGTGCTCCCCCTTATGTCTACTTCATAGCACACTTGTCTTTCCCTGCCACACACACCAGCAGTCAAGGGAGCTTGTTGGCTGTTTAAGGAAGATGTGTCATAGCCTAATCTACACTTGGCCCATTCGTTGGAGCCTTGGGATTTGCTCCATTTCCACTTGCTGCATCAAATTCTCTTGGAATCTTCTTACAATTTTTGTATAGATAAGTCTCTTGCACTCATTGTTTCTCATGGTTGGAAGCTTAATGCTTGGGTGTGCTATGCTAGAAATTTTGCTCATTGGTTATCAATAATAAACAAGACTTTGGAGGTCTGCTTTATGTTGTGTTGTTTTTCCTTTGCACTTGAGGAAACATATGTGTTTATTCCAATGATTTTGTTTACTTGCTTGCAATCATTTTGTGTCTTAGCCTAGAGGGGCATTGTTGTCTAAGCGAGAAAATCTACAAGTATTTGCAGATTTTCTTGGGTTTTGCTTATATCCTAGGCTTGGTTGGGACTTGTATGTTCTCGGTTGAACAACTTGCCCAATCTTGCCATCATATGAGCAAGCCCCCTTTGATGTTAATCTTTGTATTGCAAGCTTGTGCTTATTGTGGTCCGAGTTACCAAAAGTCTTGGAGTTGGGGACATTTCTGGCTAAACTAGCCACCTCCAAAGCAGTCAAGGAACACAAAGCTCAAGTTCACAAGGCCATTCAAAGGATTCCAAAAGGATCAAGAAAGGCCTTCAAATAGCCCCAATATTCTTCCTTCCTTCCAACACTCAAATCTACATTCATTTGGTTACTTTATCTATGCTCAAATCCGGATATCTAAGAATTTAGGCTTTTGATTTGACTGTTGTTATAACAGCAGCCCCTTTTGCTCAAGAAAAACCAAGTTAACCTGGTTTTCTCTTAGGCAAAATAGAGTAGGATTTGTTTTATCTAAATTTGGTTAATTAGATCTAACCTATGCTAGACCTTTTGGTTGGTTTTCCTAGCTGATTTGTCATATTCTAACTTGCTTTAGTTGGCTGATTTTTTGACAGTCCTAGGCCAACGTGTTGAAGTTTCTAAGTTTACTTAGTTTAGAAACCCTTCATGCACTTTTTCTAATTTATTCCTACCTACTTGTTAATTTTCCGTTAACAAGCCAAGTGTGTCGAAATGACTTGAAGGCCACCTCTATTTATACTAAAACGTTGAGCACATGTGGGATTTATTTGGTTGCTAGCCAACCTTGACGAATTGTCTTATAACACAAATAAATTCATAACTCCATGAATACTTATCGGAATCGGATGATCTTTAGATCAATCCTACACCTCTCAATGAGAGGGATCCAAGAAAAATATCAGCTGCCATAAATAAGATGACCCACATGGATTTTGGCCCTAGTTGCCAATTTTAACACTCCCTCTCAACTAGGGAGAACTACATCCGTTGATCCATATGTTCAACTGTACTATCTCTGCCATCAGTGCCCTGCACTGCTCTGATTTGCTGAGCTCTGCTCTGCTTTAATCTGTTGAGCGCTGCTTTGATCTGCTGAGCTCTGCTCTGCTCTACTAAACCATGAAGAAGAAGAATTGATCGAGAATGTCTCATACCATTCTCTACTGACCCGAAGTCGATTTCATCTGAAGAGAGTGTATCACATCACTCTTACTGACCCGAAGTCAATTTTATTGATCCTAGATCAATATCACAAGAGAGTGTCTCAAACCACCCATACTGATCCCAGATCAATGTCACAAGAGAGTGTCTCAAACCACTCATACTGATCCCAATCAGTTTCATTGATCCCAGATCAATGTCAAAAGAGAGTATCTCAAACCACTCATACTGATCCCAGATCAGTTTCATTGATCCCAGTTCAATGGAGGTCATCCTAGCATAGGGAGTACGGTAGATACAACTATGTGTCCATCGATAGTACTACTATGGTCCCTATCCTCATTTCCCTACTCATTGATCAAATGAGAGGTACTTCCCATGAGTCCCAGACTACATGGGTAGGATGCCTCGACAAGGAGAACTAATCATCCTGTCCACAGGAGAATGAATCATCTTGTCCAGTGGATGCCACGGAGAACTAATCATCCTGGCCTACAAGAGAACTAATCATCTTGTTCCACAGTTGCCATGGAGAACTAATCATCCCTGCCCACAAGAGAACTAATCATCCTGTTCCACAGTTGCCACGGGAGAACTAATCATCCCGGCCCATAGGAGAACTAATCATCCTGTTCCACAATCGCCACAGGGTATCACAAGGGAAGGTTGAACCTGTCATCCTATACATAGTGCACCACCAGGGGAGAGTGAGTCGCCTTGTGGTCGTATGTTGCTCCAGTAATTACCCCAAACCCCCCAGAGCTCCCTAAGCTCAATGCAAGCAACATGCAGAACCCTTATAAGAAGGTCTCTCAATGACTCCAAGTCGTTTGGGAAAGTCACATATTTGACCTTTCCCTGGGGTTTTGACAAAATGTCTGCGACCTGTACATCAATCTCAATGTGATGGAGCCTCCTCGCTCATCGACTTACCATATCCCAGATAAGGCAGTATCTGATGTCTATCTGTTGGAGCAATCATCAAATACGGGATTCCTCAATAATAGAATCCCACCTCTGGTTGTCACAGAGAATCACAATGGTATTCATCATGTGTACAAACATCTCACTTAAGAGCTTCTGCAACCATGCAACTTCACACGAGATCATACTCGTAGTTATGTATTTGGTCTTGGCGGTGCTTATAGCAACCGACTTCTGCTTCCTGCTCATCCATGATATCGAAGCAAAATCCAAAGAGAACCAGCACTGAGAAGTGCTCTCGTGATCCTCCACACTGCCTACCCAGTCATCATTCAAATAATCATGCAATTTCATATTTCCAGCAGTGTATCTCAATCCATGAGAGATTGTGCCCCGAAGATATCTCAGAAGATTCTCCGCACCAATTCATTGAGCCTCAACCAATTATGAGCTCACCATGCTAACTGCAAAACATATGTCCGGAGAGAAGTTCACCAAGAACATCAACGCGAATGAGTTTATGAAACTCAAAGGCATTTCCCAAATCTGGTCCGACATCACTAGCATATAACTTCTGAAAGTTAAGATCCTCGAGGTAGTCACAGGCTTGCAGTTTATCATTCCACATCCGGAATCCAACTCCCTCTTACTTCTGCAAATGAGAGGGTCTGCACCTATCAGAAATAGATCGTCCTCATAAAGTGTCGGTATGAGAGGTTTATCATCCACAACCTTCGGGTAATGGTTTGGATCGATTTCACTCCTAGTGAATCTTAGCTTCATCAGACAACTATCAATCCTCTCATACTACGCCCGGGGTGTTTTGCTTCAAGCCACAGAGGGCTTTCTTCCACCTTCATACATGAGATTCCCGATCATGAATCTCAAACTCCTTGGGTTGTTCCAAACTTGTGGCCCTGCTGCATGAGGGGAATGGTCCCCTTATAAAATTTTCCTTCGATACATCTCAAACATGTACCTTCATGCTCTTCCTGAATTCAGGCATCCCTATTACTATCTGACTCACATCGGGTAGGGCGCCATAGGTAGGCCTTCGGTGTTATAGATGCGATATGTCAATTGACATGATCGACAATGGACCATCCTGCAACTTGATACAAATTGCCAACCCTGAACCCATGAGAAAAAGCATCTTTGAAAATTCTATTTTTTAACACATACCTTTCCATTGATGAATGCCACCCTGAAACCTTTGACTTCCATTTCTGAGATGGGCACCAGGTTCTTCTTGCGATTAGGTACATAAAAAAGATTCTTGTAAATGAATAGAGTTACCCTCATTCAATTGAGGGGTAACATTCCCTACACCCTTTCCAGGATAGGTGGCATCGACTCCAAGTATAATCCCATCGTTGTTTCCGTCTCTACCAAATTTGAGAGAGCACCCTTCTATCTGATGAGGTGCCTTGAAGCACTACGATCAATAAGCCAAATTCCCAAAGAATCTGAAGGAGAGGGCCAATACAAGATAACGCTTCTTTATCTTATCAAAAACAACATTTGATTCTTCATACTTGGGGTTCATTGCTTTCTTTGAAGAGTCAGCCATTCCCTTGATGACCTGCATTACTTGTCAGTCCTTTGATCATTGAAGATGTCCCTGGAATGATTGTTATCTTCATCAAGGGATGTGTCTCTACCATTCAGACGCTCCTTCGTATAATGGCCGAAAAATATTGCAACCAAGGCATCTGCTTTTCCTTCCACCCTTAGATCCAGACTTCCCAATGAAGTGATCTTTAGGTAGGCCATCAGAAACTTCCGCTGCGCCATTCTGATAATATTCTCTGCTTCGACTTCACCCTCGGTGAATTTGAAGAGGGATGAGGAATCCACTGATCCTTTTGTCCTTTCCCAACTGTCTTCGGTGATTGCTCTTTCACTCTTGCTTCGGCATTGTCTTCACCTCAGCTCTGATGCCATGTTAATTTTAGGTATGTTCTATGCTTAGAGCAATTTATTTCAATTTTCACAGTTAGCTCCATATCTTTTCCAGATTAGCAATCACATCAACGTTAAAGTAAACTGCAGATAGAACATAAACATAAATCGCAGAAGACAAAGCCAAGACAAGAGGACACAAGATGTGGCGCTAGCCAGGGAAAAACCCTAATGTGGGGAAACCTTTGATCAATTCTTCTTATATGTTCTTCAATAGTTCAGCATGGAGAGAGAAATAGTATGTTTACAACAGAAGTCAACACTTTGACTTATCTAGATAAGAGCATAGATCATCTCTAAGAAGATGATACATGAGATCAGTTGAAGACATGTTGTTTCAACTGATTCTCCAAGGTGACTCCTTCACCTATCGTTGAGCTGCATTTCATCATCATGCTGCACCTCACCGCATTGCACCATGTTGCACCCATCATCACTATGTTGCGTCACGTCATGCTTCATTAATCATGACTGTACCCATCACTGTACTACATTATGTGCCATTGCTGCACCATGTTGCCATCCTGACCTATGTGTTGGTTGCACCTTGCTTGATTGTTGTCCCTTGCTTGCTTGTTGTCCCTAGCATGCTTGTTGTCCTTAACATGCTTGCTGTTGCATGCTAGTTGCCCTTGCATGCTAGCTGTAACATTGCATGCTTGGTGTATTTGTTGCTAAGTACCATACAATTGTCCCAATGTTAGTTAGTTGTCCCTTGCATGTTGCTCTCCTTCGGAGACAGATGCTCCGGTTGTTCCGGCAGTTCTCGGCAGTTCTGACAGTTCTGGCTATTCCCGGTAGTTCCAGCAATTCCGGTTGTTCCTGGCAGTTCCAGCGGTTCCTGGTAGTTCCGACAGTGCCAGCTTTTCTGGCTTTTCCAGCAGTTCCAGCTTTTTCGACAGTTCTAGCTTTTCCAGCAGTCCCGGCTTTTCTGACAGTTTCGGCTTTTCCGGCTTTTCCAACAGTTCCGGCTTTTCCGGCTTTTCCGACAGTTCCGGCTTTTCCGGCTTTTCCGACAGTTCCGGCTTTTCCGGCTTTCTGCCCTCTAGATCAGGGCAATGTTATCTCTTAGGATCTCTCCTTCTACTAAAACCCGAAGACAAGTAGAGAGAGGAAAAGATCCCAAGTGTGTCGAAATGACTTGAAGGCACCTCTATTTATACTAAAACGTTGAGCACATGTGGGGTTTATTTGGTTGTTGGCCGACCTTGACGAATTGTCTTATAACACAAATAAATTCATAACTCCATGAATACTTATCGGAATCGGATGATCTTTAGATCAATCCTAAACCTCTCAATGAGAGGGATCCAAGAAAAATATCAGCTACCATAAATAAGATGACCCACATGGAGTTTGGCCCTAGTTGCCAATTTTAACAGGAACAAATTGTTCTCCTTATTGGCTCACTGCATGGTTTACTGCTCACTGTCATAAATGAAAAGAGGTCTGAAAACATATCAGAGGCTTAAGTTTATTTCCACTGTTTGCTTGCTTCAATCTAACCTGAAAAGGAGTGGTGATTTTAGGACTGTTTTGATCACTTGGTATTAAAGTTCACTGCTGTCATAAAGGCTCTTGGCATTGGTTAATGTTCAATTAAGTTGTTTTATGATTTCATAAGAAGAATACTACATAGTAATCATATGAAAATTCTGAAGTGTTTTTAGTTAATTGACTGAATTTGATCCACTGTATTTGCAAAGATTCTTTAATCATTTTCTGAGTTTGAACTTCAGAGTTTTGTAGTGATCTTTTGTCTCCTAGGCCATCGGCATTTTTAACTGTACTCTTTCTTTTTGAAGGCTGAAAATCATTGGAAATCTGAAGCATATAATTTGGAGGATAATTACAATGAAAATTAACATTAAAAAGCTTGAAAATGACCAAAATTGATCACACATAATTTATAAAATTTAATAAATTTTCTAGCCTCTGTTCTCTTGCTAAGCCATCGCCTTTTATGGACTGATCTACCTTGGCTGTGGGGTTTTCTTGGGTGTCTCGCATATGGTTGTTTGTCGCTGAAGTAACACACATTGATCATAAAAAAAGTTGACAAATGTTCTGGCTCTTATCTCTTGAAACCTTGGTGAATTTTATGTAACTGTCTTGTATTCTCTGAGTCGATCGTAACCTACAGCAATCTGATCTAACATTACAGTGGTAACTTTGCTTCTGGCACTAAAATTGGATCCTAAGCATTGGCATTTTCCTTTGCATCTTGGACATTACCTTATGGACTGATCTCATCATTAAGTGACAGGTATATACTTGGTAATAAGCTACAGTGAGCTTACCTTTGTTACTTAAAGATCTGGTATATTTTTTGAAGTTGATTAGTTGGAAAGCATATTGTTCTTTCACATCTTAAATTGAATTGGTGTTTCATTGGCATTGTGGTAACTTGTTATTGTTGGTTGGTTTAAGCAACATTAAGCATTAAGTCATCAATCCCTTGAGCAATATTGTTAATTGGCATCTCTTGTTGGAAATCTAATTGTCCTAATTGGCATTGGGAAGTCTTAACTTAAGAAGGGCTGATTGATAACATTAATAATCTCATAATTAACATTGGTATCTTACATCACCTCTAAGAGATCATTGGCTTTATTGTCCTAAGTGAATAAGTTTTCTTATCGCCATTCTTGTCATTAATTGGATGGTAATCTTTCCTTTGGACATATTGGTAAATTACTCTTAAGAGCATATATCTTGTGGTCATCTAATAAGCAAGCAATTAAATCTTGGTTACCTTTTGTATCTTGTTGGCATTTGACACATATTCTTGCAGTTGAGATTGTCTCTTGTTTGTCATTGTTAAGTCCTCATTGTCATAACTAAAGATCAAGCATAACTAAGTACTTAAAGGAACATTGATCAATCTCACCTTAAGAAGCACTCATCCTTGCATCGCATCCTAAGTTAATTTGCATTAATAACTTACCTCCAAGCATAAGCTTGGTTGATAGACCTTTAGGGCCACCCTTCTCATCCACCCTTCTCATCTAGCTTGAGGGGCTTAACAACTCTTCGGTGGTTAACACGGTGACCTTGCAGTCGTCAGAGCCACAATCTCTTCAGCGCCAGAGGCATCGGGTGATAGGAGCCTAACATAAGGTATCATTAATCAAGCCCTTGTCTGCTTCCTGTTGGCATCCTTCCTACAACCTACCTTGGAACCTAGCTTCAAAATAGTTAAGGGGAGGTCATACTTAGGCATTTAATTAAAAATAACCAAGACCTTTGCATCTCACGTAGGTCTTAGGACTTGCATTTCATATAGGCTAGTAAAGCATCAAAGCAGCAGTTATCCATCCAGTTACTTGGTCTTAATTCAATAAGCAAGAGTTTTGACTCCATAAGACACTGGTCTCAAATATTATATAATCTAATCCCTAAAATCTTGTTAAATTTAACCAAGCAGCTAGGCCACTCAACTGTGTCTCCCGGACTCGTTGGTTCCCAACTTGTCCTTCGTCATTTCATTTTCATAGGGTCTACCCTCCATAGCCTGTTGTTGGGCGACAACCCCCGACCTGAGTCGTTGTCACAATGCCTATACAATCTAAGCGACAACACACTTCAATGGAAAAATATAAATAGCATTTTTTATGCATTTTTCAGCCACTAATTAGGGTTGACGTCTAGAGTTTTGTTTGTCATTTTATGTGTTTTCAGCCATTGAACATTGTTGTAATCTATTTCCTAGTTTATTCGTTAAAGTCCTGTTCCCACTTGTCTATTATCAATTTAGGATGTTTTGTTATTACTGTTATAAAATTTTCATGTTTCAATTGTGCTGTTAGAAACCCTAGTTTATAAAAGCAATTTGTAATTTAAAGACAACATGAGCTTGGGAACCTATTTGAGCCTCTCCAAGACTTACTAAGCCCTCTAGATTTAGTGATAGGGTCCTTTGAACTTGTTATCTTGGAATTAAATCTTATCTCACTCGAAACTCTAACTATTGAACACATACCCTTCGATGTAGTTTATAGTAGAGAACCCTTAGGGGGGATATTTAGCCCAAGAGCAGTTGGGTTATCTAATCCCTAAGATCTGCTAGGGAAGCCTGTGGGGATAGTATCTAACCACAAAACAGAAGGAGAACAGTTGCTAAGGTGACAGTGGTGATTGATCACATTGTTGCTGATAGCCTAGAGTGCTTAGTGAGGCGTTGCACTAAGGTGCTAGATTTTGCAGTAATATGGACCATGGCTGGACCATGGTATACTGTGTTGTTGGAGACAGTAAGGAAGGTGTTCTTGTTGTCGATTTTGTTGTTGTGTAGTCATCAGCTGCTAAAATATTAACATAATGTCCTGCATCATTTTAGCATAAAACTAATTCCATTAGGATCTATCTCTGTTAGCATTGATGTTCCCACACCTGCTCTGATAGGACTTGAATCATACTGAAGTCCTGGAAACTTGAAAGAGTCTAATTCTCTTAGACCATGAAGAGCTATGATGCAAAACTGAAAACAAAGATTTTATAGGCCTGAAACAAAAAGTTGTAATGCTTGCAGAATACACAGTTTGGTTGAAAGCACTAAAAATCACAAGCATCCACAAAAATCCATGATATGCCACAGACTTTATCCATACTACATAGTATGAAATCTCTTCAGATATTTCACTGAAAGAGGTCTGAAAATTTGCAGTATATTGTTGAGAATACATGGATTTGGCAGGCAGAATCTGTTCTGCTACAGAATCTGAAGCAAATACTGCGACTATGAGAAAATTGCAGAAAAATGATGAAAAACTCGACTGTTAAGGCATTACTTGTGTGTATGCAATCCTCAAAGAATAGGATAAGGCCTCACCAGAGTCCAGATGACTTAAGCAACCTGCGGATTTTCTTGAAAACATGAACTCAAGGAGAATTCCAAGTAGGAGAAACTCTGATAAAGCGGGAATTGCAGAACTCCCCAATATCCATAATCGTGAGCTTTGATAAATGATACTAATAATAATTTAACTTAAGATCACAACCTATCAAGATGAAAAATTGGCATATGAGACCCACCTGTTTGTGGGACAAAGGAACCCCTCCATGCAGCAATTTGACTGCTTAGTCTACAAAGGTGTGCATACCCTACATCCCTACCCCCTAATATCAGCACAGTTATACAACAATGCAAATACTCACACACAAATAAAGGAAGACTGCAAGCACAAACGACATTGATGCAGCTATATGAGTTGTACAATCTATATTGTATTAAGTATATATACAAGTATAAAACTGGCAGATAGGAATATTTTATGAGTCAGATGAGAAATCATGTGACTGATTCAGCCATAGGATATTTTACAACAAGGTAGGCGAGGTAAAATATACAAAATTACAAATATAATATATATTGGACTGAGTCAACTAGGACTAAGTCTCATCAAGCTCATAATTGTAAGGGGCAAAAAATCCCATTGTTAAGATCATTTGCATAAAACTAGGACAGCGCTTCAAGGCACTCACAGCATTATAGATAACCTCATCAGGATGCAGACAGGGATCCCAGTGTCTAAGAGGCACCTTCTCCAGCTTCTTATCTGGACCAGCTTGCAAACAAGCCATAAGATCCAAAAGCTCCTTAATATAACCCGCTTGGCCAAGAGTTACAGCAATACTATGATATGCAGGCATATCAGGATAAGTAGAAAACTCTTCCTACAAACGAACACATATATCAGTCATGCTTTTCTACAATGTAAATATGTGAATGAATTTTCATATCAATAAAATTTAAATGAGTCAAAGCGCATTACACGCATTGCATGGAAAACATTCAATGCCTCATTAGGTCTCCTAGCCTTTCCAAGGATAGAAAGCACTGTTGTATAAATATATCTGCAAAAGATGAAGTTCTTGATCCTGTCAGAAATATTGTAGTACAGGAACAGCATTTTTTCTTTTGTCAGCAGAGTCAAAAAAGGAAAAATTGAAGTGAAATTCTCATACAATCGGATGACACTTCCTATCAGGAACCAATACTTATCACGTGCATCTAGTTTTTCGTTGGACCTTATAAATTCATAACTGAATATAGTAAAAAAATTGAAATGATACTACAGGAGTAATAAGGAAAACATAATCTGTAAAAAGTATCAGGGATGTCAGAGCCTACTACAACTTTTATAAAAGAACACAGCAAAAGAGAGGAATTTGGAGAGGTGACACTCCTGAATTCATCGCTTCTGCCACTGCATGAATGAAACTTTATCCACAAACCATGCTCATATCATACTAACACTCCAATCCAAAATTAAACAAACAAGAGCATCAATGGGAGTATTTTCTGATTCTAATGTATTAGAACATAAAATCTTCTACTGGTACTTCTTAGATTTGTCTCTGCTGAATTACATAGAAGGATAAAATGGGATTACCTTCTGTTAGAGGGCTGATAACGCTCACGACTGTGAAGCCACTCAACTACTTGTAATGCCCGTCGCCAATTACCCATATCCCCCAATACTTGGACAAGCCGGTGTATGAAAATATTTGTAAACTTTACCTTTGAACTGTACATCAGTTTGGAGAAGTCCCACATAGACATATTCATATGAGGACTGTTCAACCTTTCAGGCAAACCACAGTGAATATAAAATTCGTATTAGTCTACATTTCCGTATCTGAATATCAAAATAAAGAAAGGGCTTGTCCATAGGAAGAGTAGTAATGAGTCATGATGATACCAAAATGAGATACAACAACATGAAAAATAGCAATAATGTCCTCTCCTAGCCAGCACATATTAGTCATACAAGGAACAAGTAAGAAACGGGGTTTTGTTTTCTGTGAACAAAAATAAGAATTTTGCAATACTGCCTGAAAATAATGCTATCAAATATCAACTGCTACATGGAAAAGAAAACATTGTAATTGATAATGCAAAATATAGGCTACACTTATCCAAATCCATTCCAATTTCCTGCTGATACCATAATACCATATGCCAAATCCATTCCTGCTGATGCCATAACCCAAATCCATTCCAGCTGATGCTAAAAAGGCATCTGTTTGGATGTAAGAAAAACCTAACGACTGGTGTATCAAAGAAAATGAAAAATAGCATATGAACTGAAGCAACAACTCTGATAACCTGCACCATGTTCATCAATTTGTAGTAGAGTAATATGAAGGACATTCACGGAAAATACCAAATTTTCATATTTCGTGACAGTTTGGAAATAATAAAGTTTTGTTCTATCATATCAATGGTGTCTTAAAGTTCTTTACGGTATCCAATATAAGCAAGGTGAACATAATAGGGAATTCAATGAAAGATCCATAATCTATGTAGAATGTAGCAGAAACCAAGGATCGATAATCTGTATTTTTACTATAATAAAGTGAAAGATGCGCACAAGACAAGAAATGGCAAAACCAATGTTGTTAACATATTGCCAAGGCAGAAAAACTGGAGCAATCAGTTTGTGGTAGTTGTCAATATTCATAGAGTTGGAACATTTTTGTTCCTTATAAGATGGCCATTAATGACTGTTTGTCACTGTAACGGTTTCACTACAAGTTGCCCTCTTCAATTTTAAAAGAAACAGGTGCAAAGTTCCTAGAATTTTTTTTTAAAAGCATTTTTCAAACCCTTAGAACACATTCGGACTTCGTTAGCATAAATCTTAGGCAAACTGAATGGCAAGCTGGGAGAATTAATGAAGTGCTGGAAAATATGTTGAGAGTTCATTCCCATCAATGAGAGAGATATTATGGGGCACTTTTACCTTTTCTGAATTTTCTAGAGATATGTTATTGAAAAATTCTATCTCTTCTGAATTTTGTTATAATAACACACTTCACTTATCTACTTGTCAATGCAATGTGAAAGTCGACTTCAGTTTAAAAACAATAAGTTGTAGCCTACTACAAAAGGCTTCAAGAGGCCTAATGTTCTGGGAATTATATTTGGAAATGAGTCAAACCTTTCTATACATATACCAATCAAAATAATCATAGACTCAATTAGACTTCTCCCAAAATGGCACACCACCTTCATCTGACATCTAACTCCTATAAAGAATCGTTTAGATTGATTAACATGACTGTTTCAGACATATATACACTGACATATAAGAAGACAGCATTCCTTTGCCGCACAAAAAGATCATAAAATAAAAATGGTACATAACACGGCATCTTACTCTTCTCCCAAAATGGAACACCACCTTCAGCTGACACCTAATTCATACAAATTAGCATTTAAATTGATTAACATGACTGCTTCATACCTATAGACAGTGACATACAAGAAGATCACAATCCTTTGCCAGTGAGTTTGCACAAAAAAAATCATAAAATAAAAATGGCACATAACACGGCATCCAACCATAATGTCAACCAGTCATCAACACATTATTGTGGAGCCATAAAGCTCTAATGGTGTCTTGCAAACACAGAAAATGCCATAGAATAAAAATTAAATTAATAGCATTCACTGTTTAAAAATAAGCCCATGGGGTGTAGACCAGATGGTGATAGAGTGCACTGTTAAGGCATTCCTCATGTTAAGGTCCCAGGTTCAAAACCCCATGGGCAAAAATCCAACCATGTTAAGGGTTGGTGTGGCCCAGGCCAAGTGAGATCCCCGGGTGATTTTGACAGCATAGATGCCCCTGGGTCAGTCTTAGTCACAGGCTAGTCATGCAGGTCATGGACAAACAAACAAACAAACAAAACTGTTTAAAAATATAATGAAATCTGGTGCAATGAGCTGTTGTTCACCACAATATGCAACAACGTAGTAGGACAAATACTGCTGGCTTTCTGCCAGTCTGGAATAGGCAATAGTGCTGAAATGTAACTAGTGTCGGTCTTCATAATCATGATGTCATGACTTGATGTAATCACTGTACTTGTCAAAAAGAATATATATATATATATATATTTATTTGTAAAAGAAAATTTATTTTTCAGTTTCTCGCCCATGATCCTAGGTTGTGCACCCATTGAGTGTTCTATGGAATCAAGGTCAAAGTCAAATTGTAAAACCTCTTAAAGGGCTCTTGTATCAATGTAAAGAAAAATACTTTATGCCGTGAAAATGTCTACTTCCCAAGAGATCAAGTCAGCTAGCCCTAAAGGTTGGCCTAGAAGAGGCTTAAGGACCCACTCAAATGACTATACATTGAAAAGGAATCCATTCTCCAAAGAAACACTTGTGCATTCAACTTTCTAATGAAGCTATGAGACAGAACAGAAGTGCGAAGAGAAGGAAGGGCAGAAAATCTGAAAATTGATTTGGGTATTGACTCATCTCTCTCTGGCAGCCGAAATTTTGTGGAAAGTCACTACCGAAATTCTCTGTGGAAGGACAGACTACTTCAGATCCAAATTTGTGAAAGGAACAGTTTTTGGTTGGGTGGCTGGCCTGGTCTCTTGGAGGATAGTCTAGAGTCTTGGTCTTGGAAGTCTTCATTGAAAATTCTATAAGAAAGAGTTCTCTGGGTTTTCCCCTTTGGAGGGGTTTTGCCCTGGCTTGGAACCTACTTCTGGTGTCTTTCTTGTGCTTGCATTGTGATTTTCTATTTGTCAATTATCTTGATGATAAACAGAATTAATCTATGATGCTAAAGAATTAACTTAACCCACAAGAAATTGTCAAAGACATAAGAGAAATCAATTAATACCCCTAATGCAATGCCCTAGATCTCTCAACAAATAGCAAGAATAGACTTCTAGGTCTCTGGAAAAAGACCCAAGTGCTCTAAAGAAAATTCCACCACCTATGGGAAGGCCAAAAAACATCCACCAGCATTAAATGTGGCTCCATCTCCCCAAAACATATTTCAGGTTCTAAATCCAGTATAGAAAGACAAGGAAAAGGTTCTAAAGAGAAATCTTGCATGTATGTTTATAACTTACAAGTATTAGCCCCAAGGGTTAGCTCAGTTGGTCAAAAACCATGCCTCGCCATTGGGAGGTCACAGGGTCGAATCCACCCGAAGCCCTTGGGGTCAAGTCTTGCAGTAGGCCGAGGGGCGATGTAGCCTAGCTATTGCCCAGATTTTTCCGTGGACGTAGCGATCACTCACTGACCAGGATGCTCGTGAACCACATGCAAAAAAAATAAAAATAAAAAATTTACAAGTATTAAGGACAATAATGCAAGTGCCTCGTCTACAAAAGAAACAGTTCTTGCTGATCCCAGAACTCCATTAGTGTTTGGTCATGATAATATCCGATTTTTTTTCCTGTTTGCCTTTTCAACATCCTTTGAGACAAAGGAAACTCTGATCCCCAAACTAATGCCTAGCAAAATTATCCATTTGTTTTTGTTCAGCACTCTTTCCCAATGTTACATTTATCATTATCGGCAATTTATCACCGGGGGTCCAAAATTTTAATTATCGGCAATATCGAGGAAATTATCATCAATTATCTAGTAACTTAAAAAAATAAATAAATAATATATATATATATAATAATATAAACTTCTGAAGCAACATCAACATCAAATAAACACATTGTCACATAAATATGAAGATAAAAGTTTAAAACTACTATAGAAAATGTAGAAAATGTCAAGTGGTACATCAATCATTAGTACTAGATAGTAGATACTAAAATATGATATTTTTTCAAATTTGTGTTATTTTAAAGCACTTAGCAAACATCAACATCAAACAATTAACAAACACATTTTCACACAAATATGAAAATAAAATTATAAAACTACAATATAAAATGCATAAGATGTAGATAGTAAGATACTACTACTAGATACTGAAGACTGAAATATGATATTTGTCATTTTGTCTTGACTCCTCAATCAAGAGTTCTGAGTCCTGACAAGATAATAGTTAAAACTAAAAACTTAATACAAAATCATTTTAAAACAAAAATAAATGTATCTCATGGTTTCTATCCGATGCAAGCTTTAGCAATCATTCATTTGTTAACATATTTAAAAAAGGTGGATGGCATGGATGAACATTGTTGGCCCAAGTTGATTGTGGCAGAAGAATTAAAGTGCATGAAAAAACTTGGGAGAAGCGAAATGACAAGTGGATGGAAAAATGGGGAATCAATTGGCGGGACTGTGTTAATTCTAAAGTGGCAATAAAAAATTGGGTGCTTGGAAAATTCAGGGCTGCCATGTGGGAAAAACAGGTTGTCCATAAAAAAACAATATATGTCAATAATTTAAACCCAACATGGTCACATGATGAAAAGACCTATTTGAGTGTCGCAATCAAGGGAAAGGCTAAAATTTTAATAGCGCAGCTAAGGACCAGATCCCATCATCTTAGATGTGAAACAGGCAGATGGGTAGTTCCCAAGGAAGACTAGGAAGAAAGAACTTGTTTCTTTTGTGGGGAAGGAGCAGTTGAAACCGAATGGCACTTCATCGTGGAGTGTTTTGCCTATGAGGACATTCATAGTCAGTTCAATAGCAACTTGAAAGTGGACAGACTATGTGAGCTATTTGTGGACGGAAGGCTTCACAAGGCGGCAAACTTTTTGATCATGATTCATGCCAAGAGGGCTGTTATAGAGAGAAACTTGATTGTGTGATGTTTTATTGGTTAGATATTTGGATCCCTTAGACCATTTTGGTCTCATGGACATCATTAAAATTCTTCAATTCATGAGATGATCATCATAGGACATCTAGATTCTAGATACTATAAGTCTGTAATGATAATTCGCTAAGCTTGTGGTTCTCTCTTTCTAGTAGTATCACGAATTGAGTTATTTGCAATAAGGACAATGTCTGGGGTAGTTGTAGGGCAAATATGCACATCATGCCTTGGGATTTTGGCAAGATAGTATTTCAAGCGGGAGATTCTGCCAAACATTTCCATTCCATAGAGCTTGCACCTTAGATTTGCTCTATTATCATCCTCACATGGCTCACCATACTCCCACATTTGATCCAATGGCTTTGCCATTTTGTAGAGCTCTGATTAAATTTCCAGGTTTTGGACCTACCACACAAAACAAATGTGGAAATTCAAAAGACGATAAGAAGAGGTAGACTCTAAATTGATAGTATAGACCAATGTTGCACGAAGAGGGGACGAAACTGGGACGTTTTTTTGGAAGCGGGGACGCTGAAGCGTCATTTTCCAAACATCTAGGAAGCAAAGCGTCTCGGAAGCGTCTATTATATATATAAGTTGCAGAAAGAGAGGATGAAACAGGGACGTTTTTGAAGAGGGGACGCAGAAGCGTCATTTTCCAAAAACGTCTCTGAAGCGTCTACTATATATAATATATATATTGCATTTATATTCAAAACAAACATCCCAAACACCAAATTAGTTGTAGAAGACATGAAAACATGCATATTTTTACATAAATCAAGATAGATATGGCATCCCTGATTCTATTGTACATCAATGATTAATTGTTCAAGCATCAACCATCTATATTCTAGCAATTACAAACATACATCAAATTTTGTATGTTCGTCTTCGCCCCTTGTGTTATCCTTTAGTATGTTCATCTTCGCTATTCGATTTCTTGTCGATTTGTTTAGTAATCTTATTTAATTCCCTTTTGGTTTGGTAATAAGCGCAGGTTCGTAAAATTTTATTATATAATTAACTTCATTATTATAATTATTATTATAATAACTATTATTATATAGGTTAGTTAACATTATAACATATATTTATTATTATTATTATATAATTATAACTATTAATAACTATCAACAATCGTTCTCGTAAAGGTTTTAATTAGAGAGATTAGATTATTTAACTAACTTCATTTGTTAATCTTCTAATAAACCATTTAGTCCAAATACTATTAATATTACAATGTTGAATATTTTAATTATAAATATTATCTCATTTCTCCTCGGGGTTATAAGAGAAATGATTAAAAACTAAAATTAGTTTTTCTTTTAATAAACATTTACTTCTTATATAATATTAAGGGTTATTATTAAATAAATTGGGTTAATTAACTAAATAAGTTAGTTATTCTTCTAACAAATCATTAACTGATTCATTCCATATCTTTTAATAATATAATTTTAGTATTTGAGCCTTTGAATAAAATTAATTATAAATATTATCTTAAATAGTAATATATTCTTTCTACAAAAGGTTAATTGTTGAAAGGATTTAAGTTATAATAAACCTTTCCAATTAATAATTAAATACAATTCATTGATATTATTAATATTAAATAACTAACTTATAAATTATCTAAAACAATTATCCCTATCCCTATCCCTCGGTCGAGTCAAGTCAAATATAGCCGTTGTCCCTATCCTTTGGTCGAGTCTAGTCAAATATAGTTGTTTCCTTGTCTATTATAGCTATTTCTAGTCAAACATAGCTGTTAGATGATCTTCTCTCCCCCTATTTAACATGTAACCATGATCTGGTTCTTCAACTTGTCCTGACGATGAACCACACTTCTTGGTTCAAAACATGTTGACAATTGATTAATAATGTGATTTACACTGAAACCCCTATCATATACTTGTTATGGATCATAGAAGCCTCAATTCTACAATTACTTCCCTGTTTGGGAATTGTCAATGGTGTTAGGTTCCTATACCAATAGGTTTCATCTTTCATGATTGACAGTGGAAGGGATAAATATGTTCATCATTACAGGCTGCAAAGGTTCCATATTTTGTGTACATGCTATGAAAATTAAAAAATGAAAAGAGG
>APFE030755701.1:37287-83882 GCA_000404065.3 Pinus taeda
TTAAATTATTTAACTAACTTCATTTGTTAATCTTCTAATAAACCATTTAGTCCAAATAATATTACAATATTGAATATTTTAATTATAAATATTATCTCATTTCTCCTCGGGGTTATAAGAGAAATGATTAAAAACTAGAATTAGTTTTTCTTTTAATAAACAATTACTTCTTATATAATGTTAAGGGTTATTATTAAATAAATTGGGTTAATTAACTAAATAAGTTAGTTATTCTTCTAACAAATCATTAACTGATTCATTCCATATCTTTTAAAAAAATAATTTTAATATTTGAGCCTTTGAATAAAATTAATTATAAATATTATCTTAAATAGTAATATATTCTTTCTACAAAAGGTTAATTGTTGAAATGATTTAAGTTATAATAAACCTTTCCAATTAATAATTAAATACAATTCATTAATAATAAAATAACTAACTTATAAATTATCTAAACTAATTCTCCCTATCCCTATCCCTATCCCTCGATCGAGTCAAGTCAAATATAGCCGTTGTCCCTATCCTTTGGTCCATTCTAGTCAAATATAGTCGTTTCCTGGTCTATTATAGTTGTTTCTAGTCAAATATAGCTGTTGGATGATCTTCTCTCTTCCTATTTAACATGCAGCCATGATTTGGTTCTTCAACTTGAAGACAATAAACCACACTTGTTGGTTTGAAATGCGTCGACAATTGATTAATAATGTGATTTACGCCGAAACCCCTATCATATACATCAAATTTTTAAGCATATTATAAAACATAAAACATTTAAGCATATTATAGAACATAAAACATAAAGCATATTATCTAGCAAGTGAGCAACTGTCAACATTTGTCATGTCCAAAATTCAAATAATAATGTTTACAAAATAGGTCACTTGGTCACCGCCAAGACAAAAAGGTTCAAATTCACAACAAGTCTACAAGTCTAATGATTAATTTATGACAAAGGTAGTAAATTGTGAATATATCTACTAATCTCTCCTTCCACCACGAAGCGAATGTGGCGGTGGGCCTTCACGTGGTCGCAATGAAGAAGATGGTGCCTGTGGAAGTTGTGGCTCTGAAATTGATGAAGACAAACCCCCCCTATTGTTGGTGTTGAACCATGGGACCTGGGAACCAAGGGACATGATGGGAGTGGCATATCAACTCAATCATCATCATCTTGGAATCGCTCAAAAAATTCATACCAAAAAAAACCACTAGTTAACAAAAAAATTAAAATTAGGAATTAGAGAAATGCTTTATAAGAAAAATGCATACCACAATGGACATACCTGGATAAGGGAGTCCTCTAATTGCTCTAATCGCAACACTCCATCCTCCAAATTGGGCTCCTCTAGATTCTTGTCCCAAACCTTAACGTCTTTATTAATCTTTGCATCGTCACAGTAATGGGACAACAATCGCAAGTTGTAATGAACAAAAACCAAGCTCTTTGCCCTGTCTAAACTCAACCTGTTCCTTTTAACATTGTGGATGAAAGAATAAGAGCTCCAACACCTCTCTGCAAAAGAAGTGTTTACCACCTGTGATAGCACCCGCAATGCCAAAGTTTGTAGAAGCGGAGTAGCACTTCCATGCATGTTCCACCACTCAAGAGAAGAAAAAGTCTCTCGATCTCTAATTGCAAGCATGCTCCCAAATGGACCAGTGTTAAGCGTATAGTTGCTCAACTGTCTCTGTACCATGGCAGCCTCCTCCTCATCAGGGACTAATTTACTCAATGCAATCACATATTTTTTGTGAACCTCTTGATCTTGGTGTGGTTTTCTCCTGCCCCCCCCCCCCCGGTGCTGGTGTTGAAAGCCATGATGGATGATAGTATTTAGGTGTCAAAACATACACTAATGCAAGCAATGGAACATTTAGCATTTCTCATCAGTTTTCCACCTTTACACGAATATAATTGTACAAGGTGATATCTCTAGGCTCAACAATGTCTTTAATCTACCCCAACATGCTATCCATTTGCTCATACACCTCCCCAATTATTGGTCGATCTAAATCTCCAAACTTGATCATGTAATAAATTGGTTTGGTGAATTGCAAAACATATTTAACTTGTGACCAAAAGTACATGTCAAGAATAGTGCCCTTCGCTACATTAGCACCATTTCTATCAGTGTTAATTTCCTCCCATGATTCAGCACACACCATATTAGTTAAAGCTTGTCTCACCTTCACTAGCCACCTAAAGGTGAGGTAATAACTGGAAAATCTTGTTTTTGCAAGTTTAACCAACTGCAACTTGGAGTTAGTGCCATAGAAATAGTTTTACCTTTGTATGCCCTGTGATGAATTTAATGAGTTGCTTCCCTCTCCTATAAAGCTCATTAATCCACCCACATTCTTTATGCTTCACAATATCATGCATCAAAAGGTTCAATGTGTGAACCAAGCACCCAGACCAAAAGATGTGTGGATGAGTACGCTCAATAACTTTTCTTGTTGCCTTCCAATTTGCTACATTATCTGTGATCACTTGAACCACATTATTCAGACTAACATCTCTGATTGATTGCAATAGGAGATCTGCAATGTTTTGAGAAGACACACTGATTGAGGAGTCATGACATGTAATAAATACTACACCACTAGCAGAAACACCAAGAACATTTATCAAATGTTGGTCTCCAAAATTTGTCCACCCATTTGATAAAATGGATACCCCACAATCTACCCACTCATTTGTAAAAAGTGTCAAATCTCTTTGAACCTTTTCTTTCTCTATTTCTAAGAACATTGTTCTAGCTTCCTCATAGTTGGGGGACTTGTACTCTTTTGGGGCTTCATTAATGACCTTTACCATTTCATGCCAATAGGGAGAGCGAAGCACATTGAATGGTACACCACAAGCACAAAGAAATCAGACTATCTTTCCATCCACATCATCCCTCCCAGCAACATTCAGGAAATCCCCTATTGTTCTTTTACCTCCAGAGCTTGCAGAAGTACCATGAGGAGATGAGCTACCAAATCTAGAGGTTGCACTTGATTCAGAATGAGTTTGTTGTTTGTTGTTTTTTTGTTGTGCAACCTCCTCTATTTGGATGTATTTTCTTCTTCGTTCAGCTGAAATGTTTGGGCAAATTTGTATCCCCACAGCACCCTTTTATCATCATTGTCCATCACCCCACAAAGATGCCTCCTCACACGGGTACATGAACCACTAAATCGTTTTCCTCCATGACAACCATGAGGGCACAAAAATTTGTAGCTTCCACCACCCTTTCCCCCTTCAAGTTTGGTCACATAGTTCCACAAGGGTGTTAATGCAACTTTCCCCTCTAGTATTTCAATGTCCCCTTCAGGTTCATCCCCTTCCTCTTCAAACCCTTCCTCCTCACCATACATTGGGTCACGCATATGAGGACCACTATCCTCTTGTTCTTCTTCCCTTCTATTCCTACTCCCCCTTGCCATCATTAAAACCAAAAGTGGAATGATACATAGAAGCCAGAAGAACACCAACTTGGAATATGGATATAGGTGGTGGACAACCTACAATTAAATGAGAAAGTAGAAAGAATGGGCAAGAGTAGGAGAGGGAGGAGAAAATACAAAAAATAATGTCAAAAAAATGAGGGAGTTTGGGGTTTTCACTTACCTCTTTAACTCTGATAGATGGGAACCCTTCTTTACTCCTCCAAGCTCCTCCTCCTTCTCCTAGTGCCTCCTCCTTCACTCCTCCAAGCTCTCCTCTCTTTCTCCTCTCTTCTCCTCTCTTCTCCAAGCTCTCATAAAATAAAAGTGAGCAAATGAGAGATGAAAGGGTCTTTAATCCCTTCACTCCTCACCCTAACCCAAGGTGGACCCACCCCCAACAAAGAAAAACAAAAAAAATGGGAAAAAAATAAAAAAGCGCCACTTTGTGGCCCACGCGGCGGAAACGGCCATTTGCCCGACGAAACGGTCGTGATTCGTATAGATCCAACCTGAATACATTACAGATCGTACGGCTGATCTGTCGTACGAAACGCGGATCGGGCCGTATGATTCTGAAATGATAGGAACCGTATTTTTCAGCCCGATCCGTGTTTCGGAGGGCGGATCACCCACGGATCCGTACAGATCATGTTTCAGGCTTTTGATCCAGGAGGAACGTTTCCTACAACACTGGTATAGAATAATCTTGGAAAACAAAGAAAAGGAAGGTAATTTTTTTTACATACTTAGAAATAATAAATATGGGTATGGTTCATTGGAGTAAATCTCCACTCCAAAAATGTTGAATTTGATGGCAAAGAATTCCCTTGTTTGCTTGATGAAAAATGGTCACAATGCCTAGCCCTTCAGATCTCAACTCTAGCTACATAAGTATTAAATCCTCCAATCAAAGAGAGAAAAAAGATGAATATCTAATGAACAGTGCATACCCTATACTAGATCATGAAAAACAAAGAAAATGAAAGAATTTTTTTTTACATACCTGGAAATGTGGAAATGGTATATTGGAGTAGATATCCACTCCACAAATACTCAGCTAATGGCAAAAAAATGTATGGAAATCCCTTTGTTCACTGGTTATAGTCAGGTCACAAAGTCGCTATACCTCTTAGAGCTCAATCCCAACGAGCAAAAAATAGAAATGACCAAAAAACAATCGGACCCAGACACTTAAAAACGAATTTCGAAATAGCACGGCGATAAATTGGTTCGACTCGCAATAATTTCGATTTCACCAAATTATCGCGATAAATATCGGTGATAATATTGGCACAGGTGATTTTGGCAATAATTCTAATATTATCACGATATGTGCAACACTGCTCTTTTCCCTGGATGACACCATCAGGCAATGTATTCTTCCCTATAGAGCGATTAATGAATCAAATCAGGAGCCATACCATTCCTCCCCCCCCCACTCTGTGTCGTACCCCAACACATCTTGACAACAACATTGTAAGCTTGACATGATTTGATATCTTTGATCTTGTAGTTTTTGCATCTGCGCTATATTTTGCATTTCTATAATCTACTTCATTAGTTGTTCTTCAGTTGTTATTAGAGTAATGACAAAAGTTGTGGCAGAGAAAAAACATCGTTGGAAAACCTCTCAGGGAAACCCAAGGGATGCTTCCCCAGGGAGATTTGAATTGGGCACTTATCACCATGGAACTAGCCAAACACCTAGCAACATTGGCAACAACCAGTTGAGCTAACCCTTTGGATTATATCTCATAGTTTTAAAAAGTAGAATTGGGCCACCTATCAAACCAGGTTTCGAATTGGAACCGAATCAAATCGGATTGAACAAGATTCAGTAAATCGGAATTGAAAAATGGGGAAATATGGATATGGTATACTAGAGTATATCTCCACTCCAAAAATGCTCAGTTGATGGCAAAGAAAACTATGGATTTCCCCTTGTTTGCTTGATGAAAAATGGTCACAATGTTTGGCCCTTCAGAGTTCAACCCTAGCTACATAACTATTAAATCCTCCAATCAAAGAGAGAAAAAAGAGGTATATCTAATGAACATTGCATACCCTATAGTAGATCTTGAAAAACAAAGAAAATGAAGGAGAAATTTTTTTACATACCTGAAATGTGGAAATGGTGTATTGGAGTAGATATCCACTCCACAAATACTTAGCAAATGGCAAAACAATCTATGGAAATCTCTTTGTTCACTAGTTATAGTCAAGTCACAAAGTCGCTATACCTCTCAAAGCTCAATCCTAGCAAGCAAACAACTGAAATGACCAAAAAAAAACAAACCCGAACACTTAAAAACGAATTTTAGAACAGCAAGGCGATAAATTAGTTTGACCCGCGATAATTTCCGGAAATTATCGCGATAAATATCGGCGATAATATCAACATGGGGATTTCCGCGATAATTCCAATATTATGGCGATATGTGCAACACTGGTATATATATATATATATATATATATATATATATATATATATAAACCCACAGGCAACATGAAATATACATATGACCGCTTAAAGCAATCAAAACAGATATTTGCAGCATCTAACATCACCATTCTCTCCAAATTCCTCTACTTCAATGAGTGCCTATAGATCCTGGATAATCATTCTATCATAGGGCAATAATGTTATATTTCAGGCACATGGGCATTACGCTCAGTATGCGCACACACACCAAATTCTGGTAACAGTCTCAAATTCACTCATTAACTAAAACACATTGATGTGCCTAACCAGAAACGAATTTAGCATAACAAACCAACAATAACATCATGCACAATAAAAACAAAATTTCAACCCCAAAATCAACAAGAATCTAGGCCCTAGGGCTCCCATACTAGGGAAAACGGCCATTTTACAATGCTTAGAAAAATGATAAATACAAGGGAAAACTTACACAGAAAAACCCTTGTCCTGACTCCTTACTGATGAAACCCTTCTCAATTTGCGTGCCATAATCTGCTCAATATACCAACCAGTGTTGTGAAAAGCACGATAAAATCGCGATTTAATGAAAAAATCGCGCTTTTTTTAGGACGACGATTTAATCGCGATTTTTATTCGAAAAAATCGCATATATTTTTTTTGCCGATTTTTTCCCAATTTTTTCGAAAAATTCGTGATTTTTATAGAAAAAATCGTTGATAGTCGGGGCAGCGCGATTTATAATGAGTTTTGAAAAAAATGAAAAAAAAAATGAATATTTTTGTACCAAACGATTTTTTCCCGATTTTTTCCCGATTTTTCCGATTTTTTCCAATTCATTCCCCACGCCGATTTAATCCCGATCGCGCTTTTAACAACATTGATACCAACCATAGTCTGCTCAATCTTGGCTACTCTTGTAGCTATCCAATCACTAGAAGTCAAAGGAAAACTCAGCCCTCCAAACTATGTTACTGCTCAGCAATAAACTAGCCCTCACAGCCTCCTTTCTGGGCTGCAAAATACACCTTTCAAGCCTAGGCTTGTCCATCTTTTGTTGTTGTCTTCTTCACAGACCTACAATCAGCCCTTCAAATTGGTGTTGCTAGCACCCTACAAGCTTCAGTCTATCCTTTTGCCTGCGATCTACCTCAGGCCCTACTGCGGCCTCCCTTCCCTTTGCTACGACCTTCTCTACCAGCCCTCCCACAGGGCTCAGCCTCCCCTTTCTTGATATGTTGCCACACAAGCAGGGTTATGGCCCTCCCTCTTCCTCTTGTAGTCATAGCAAAGTAGACTCAACCCCCTCCTTGCCCTACTCGGCAGACACACAGAACTACCTCCTCACAGGTCTACCCAAGACTAAGGCCTATTCAGCGTTCACAAACAGATCTGAGACATACTAGGCCTTCTTTCCTCCACAAGACATCTTCTCTTGCTCTCTTGCCACAAGAATGAATCACTCAATCTTGCAATGAACCTCTCTCATTGCCTTGTATTTATATTTTTCCAATGAGAATACCATGGATCTATACCATGGGTTATCATAAACCAGAATACCATGGGTCTATGCCATTGGTTATCATAACACATATTGTCCACAATGGATTTTCAAGGCAAAAAACAAAAGTGTCTCAAATTTATTCTCATACACCCGAAAACAATGGCATGTTCGAGAAAACCTCTCAATGCTACAAAACATCAATAGCCCTTAGAGCCATCAAGAGCTTTCCATTAACTGATCCAAATACCAAAGATCACGCCAAGGAAAAACAACCTTCTTTTGTCCACATTCCCAAGGTTCCTCTTTAAAATCAAAATCCGGACTTGCTAAAAGTGGATTTATAGATCATAAGTCTCCTTGTTGTAGCAAATCCAATGTTGAGAATCATAACCCAAATAGGAACTTCTGCACAGGTTCAATGTGAACATGTGAGAAGTAGTTCGAAATATTTTCTATTGATTATGAGATTGTCTTTCAGATTAATCACATCATTAAGATTTGGTCAACGTTTTGAACCATCTAATGTGATTCACCTTTCTCCTGAAGATGAACCACACAATAGGTGGTTCAAAACATCGACCAAAATCTTAATAATGTGATTAATTTGAAAGACAATCTCACAATCAATATGGATCACAAAAGTCTAAAATCTATCATATTTTCTATTTCCAAATTAATTATATTTTTGAAAGTCATTGTATTTTATATTTGACTTAATAAAAAGGTCAAAAGCTAAGTAACCTGACATGGGGATTTGGGATTCGTAGGATATGGGGATTCGAGTGTCGGATTTGGACACGTTGACCCCGCAGAACAGGATACGTAGGATTCGTTATATATTATTTTATTAAAAAAAATAATATATATATATATAGTATATAATATATTATATTAAAGATAGATATTTTTTTACACAAATTCTCATTAATTATACAAATTCATTGATTTCAAACATAGATCTTCACCTAGATGTTAGTTTTATTGTTTACAAAGTAAGTTAATAACATTATAGCATGCATAGTACATACATAATTCAAATACAAGTCACTGTCACCTAAATCATAAATGATAAATCAATGAATCATAAATTCTAAATTCATAAATGATAAATCATAATACATATTCAATTCATCAATGATCCAATAGGAGAAAGACAAGAGAGTAAGATAAAGACACTGACAGCTGTAGTTTTCTCTTTAAGTGGTCAAATCAAAATGTGTTACATAGGTAGTGCAATGCCAATGGCAAATAGAAATAGAAAATATAAAATAACTACAGACATACAAGCCTCAAGGCAGTAGGTAGCCCACGACTCATGAGTCATCAATCCTCATAGTCATCATCAAAATCAGCATCAATGTCCTCAGCATCATGGTCACCACTGCTCTCCTTTGCATCTCCCTCCTCCCCTATATCCATAGTCGTCTCTGCATCTATTGGTGTGGAGGATGGCCCCTCTATAATATCACCGTCATCAAATCTAACAGGCTCTAGCACTGGATCATTGAGATCCTTGTTGGCCAATGCCAACTCAACACTGTTATCTAGACCCATACCATCAAGAAAGACATCCCACATCTTTGTCTTTCCCTTCAACCACTCTTCCCTCTGCCTGTAAATAAGACAAAGGTTGGTGTGCACATACACCATTGTCTCTGCTCAAGCCTGCTCTTCTTCACACTATACAAATTCCCATATGTGCTCCAATTCCTCTCGCCACAAAAGGATGAAGTCACCTGAGAGAGTAGCCTCATGGCTAACTGCTGAAGAGGAGGGCTTGTTGCTCCATGATTTGCCCACCAAGAATAAGGCTTCTTAGCCCCCATGTCTCTAATCACGTCATATCCTGCAAATCAACCAGTGCTAGTGGAAAACTCTACAAAGGCATCCTCGACCTCATCAAGCAATGCTCTATCCTGAAAAACCCGCCTAAATGCATCTTTCCTCCCCTGTGAGATTTCACCATCCATGTGAGGAGGGAATCTATGGGAAGGTCCACCATTCAGCCACTCATGGTTTAGTATTTTGGGTTCAATGAGTAAGCCAAACAATGTAAAGGTGTGCGATTCTTGTCCCATCTGCTAACAAGAATATCCTGTATAGTACCACAAAAAGCCTCTGGTGATGTCTCGTACTCGGAGCACTCACTCTGTGGAATAATGCTCTTCACTGACTCAATCATGGAATCCCATCCCTCATAAACCTCTCCTAGGATGGGTTTGTTTGTATCTGCAAATCGAAGCAAAGAAATGATAGGGTCCATGATTTGAATAATTAGATCTACCCTCTCCCACCAAGCATCATCTAACACTGTGCCCTTCACTCTTTTAGAGGCTACTTGATCTGTCTTTCTCCAAAAAGACCAAAACTCACAAATAACCATGGCCCCAAGAGTGGGCTTGACCTCCCTCAACCTCTTCAACATGATGAATAAAGAGGCAAACCGTGTATCAGCAATCTTCAACAATGATAGATTGATGTACTCCTTGTAGATAGTGAGGACATTTGTATGATTTTGCACAAAGGTATGGATATGTTGTGCATCCTCAATAATGTTACCAATCCAAAGCACATCAGAAGCAACGGATTTCAGTGCTAAGTTCAATGAATGGACAATGCAAGGTGTCCAAAACACTTGCGGATATTTAGCTTCCACAATCATGCCAGCGGCCTTGCAAACAATTGCATTATTTGTAATGATTTGCACACAAGAATCAACACTTACATCTTCAATAACTTTAATAAATAACTCACCCATAAATTGTGCATCATTGTATTCTCCAAGTTTATCCACTGCTTTCAAGAAAACAAGACCATTCAAGGAAGACACCATGAAGTTGATGTGTGGGTGTCGTGTTGGATCTGTCCATCCATCAAAAACAATGCTAACCCCAGATGCTGGCCATGATGCTTTAATAAGCTCAAGCATTTTTTGCACCTCTTTTTTGCCTTCATCAATAATGTGATTCTAAGCTTCTCTGAACCAGGAGGCACATACCATGATGGAGACCCGTGAGTTAGAGCTCGACACATCTTAATAAATAGAGGTGAGCGTGCAACATTAAAGGATATGAAGTTTTGATAGAAAAAGAAGGCAATGGTGAGATCAAGCTCTTCCCTTTTCTCTTTTTGAAAAATCTTGTCCATTGGACCAAGTGAAATTGTCTTTCTTTTTGCTGCTTGTCCCCCAATAGAACTCTCAAATGGAAATTTGGTGGTGTCTTTCCTCAAAAATGGAAGGGAGTCATCATTCTTGGTTTTTCTTGATTTTGCAGCCACATTTGCCATACCAACAATGAACTCTTTTTCCATTTCTTTCCTCTTTGTAAAAAAACAGCGTTACAAGCTCCAACTCCACAACCTGGTAAAGCCAACAAATGGCCTTTCACACGGTAATATGTGCTTGTGAAAGAACTATGGCCAAAGTTGCATCTCCAATGCACATTGCCTCCTCCCTTCCTCTTGGTGCTTGGCCCATCCTCTCTTGTGACATATTTCCACAAGGGATATTTCTCAATGTTGTCTTTAGGAGAAAGTCTTCCCTTAACATTACTTGCAGCAGATTCTAATGATACTGGGGGAGGAGGGGCATCTCCAATGGGGACATTCTTCTCCTTCCTTTGCCCCCTACCTACTGCCCTTGATTAAGCCATGAATACTATAAAAAAAATAAACAAAACATGCACAAATTTGTAAAAGAAATGCATATACAAACTGTTGCAATAGAAATGCAAAAAAATAGAGATGAAATGCACTTACCTAGTGCTTGAATCTCCTTGCAGAACGCTCCAAACCCTTAGCTCCTTGCCCACAATTCACTGTTTGCAAAAAGGAATGAGAGAAATGGTAAAAAATAAAAAGAAAAGTGTTGTTTTAAAGCTAGCGGGTTTCACTTTTATGGGATTCGAATCCCAAAATCAAGACACGACCGTGATTCGATCGTGTCCCGTTTTGGGGATTTAATTGTGTCCGATTCGTAGGATTTGGACACTTCACCAGATTTGGACAAATCCGGTTTCAAATGACAAAAGTATTGTATTTCATTGTTAGTCTAAAAAGGTGCATTTCATGCCTGCATGACTTGAACTAGGAGTAAAGCCAAAAATAAATTAGGGTTTCGTGCTCTATTAAAATTTAAAAGTACAAATATAGGTCAAGATAGAGGTTTTCATTCCACAATCACTATGAACAGTTGAATAGCTTAAGCAACAAAGAGAGAGAGAGCAAGATGAGAGCGAAGGCAAATCTAAGCAACAAGCAGTTTTGCAAAGGTTGTTGTACAGTTCCGTACAGTCAAACGAAACAGTTGCATGCCGTCATACAGACATACCATATTTTCATCCATACATGTTGTGCAGACAATGAAATATTGATTTTGAACAAGTAATTACTTGTGTATGTGAAATTGATTCTATGCTTCCACTATTTAATTTCCAACTATTATTTGGTTGATGCTTGTAAATTCAGCAATTTACTTATTTAATAGAAATCATAAGGACATCAGTCATTTACGGGTGGAATTATCACATCCCAGACTCTCAAACATTTGTTTTGGGAATATCCCTGGGAGACGGACTAGGTCCTCCAGCAATCAGCAGCGCGAACCCCCCAGGAAACGATTTAGTCGACAGTCTGCACTTGCCACCGGCTCTTCATTGGGCCAACCGACTTTGTTGAGTTTCTTCAGTGTTATTCATTCAGCCTCGGATGATAGGCGAGATGGGCCTGATCCGCATACTATTAGCTTCTTGATCTTCTCTAGTAGGACCACATATTGATTTACTTCATGCATTGTATCTTTTTTAGGAGACCGTTTGGTTCTCCCACTTTGTATAGACGTCATTGTACACAACAGTCCCTTTGACCTACTTTGTGATCATTAATTAGACATAAATATAATTATCTCATCTTATCTTCACCCTATAGTGTTGGACAGCAGTTCATTTGTCTAGGAAACATACACTGGCGTGCAGTCTTGCCTCGCAATTGCAAGTTCATTCCCTCCTCAGCCAATATAGTGGTCGATGGCAGTGTATTCATGCGTCGGTGCTGTATTTCCTACAGAGATTGCGCTTTTCAGACATTAGCTTTTGATTAGGTGAGTGTTCAAACCAAGGGCAAAGGGTTTTTGGTCATTAATAATGCCAGAAATGTTTCTGCCGAATGCTTATTCGGGTCCTAATGTAGAGCTGACTGCATTAAGGTAGCTGATTATCTTCGCTGTAATGTTCTGATTCTTGTAGAATATAACTGCTAGTTTCTCAAATGAAATAGAAGGAAAGCAAGAGGGAAAAAGAGGCCCGCAAATAATAGACGATTTAGTAAGAGCACAAAAGATGGGGAACCTACTGTTCTGCCAGTTGCCTAGCTCGATCCTCCGGGCCAAACCGGGGCCGTGAGTCTGTGCAGAATAGAAAAGCTTTGTGCTCTGTCTCAACTTCATCCCCCACGTCAGCACCTATGGCATTATTCTTCACCCTGCTGTTCCCAAGCGTTTCTCGTAATTTCCCTGAATCTTCTCCCTTCAGTCTTGCATTCTGCTTCCCACCGTTCCCCTTCGTTTCTAACCCGCCTCTTCCCATCCGCCGTCCAACATTTACCTTAAGCCCTGGTTTTGCATTAAAAACCATGGAATCCTCCTCAATTTTTTTCCTGTTGCCCCGGTCAATCGTAAAATATGGCTTCAAATTAAAATCGTTGTCCGTAATAAAATCGATCTTGACATTTGAAGCTTTAAAATTTTTTGAATAAAACTCTTTGAAACGCACTTTCCTCTTAGAATCCCTGCTGTAGGTTTCCAACTTTTCATCGCCTCCCCTGTAATTTGCCTTCAAATTCATCTGCTTATAGGTATTCTTCAAATTAATCCGCTTGTCAGCAAATTCCGTTTTCTCTTCTTCGTTGTTCTGATGTTCTCGGTTGCGCTTGACATCGTCCATGACTTTAATGTAATCATCGAAGGCAGCTTTAAATTCTGAGTCCTCTGCAAATAATAATTCTTCTTCTGGAATTTTTTTTGTTTTAACGAATTGTTTAACATTCTGAGTTTCTTTTCTTTGGAGCCTGTGAGCACTTCTGGTTTCGGGAGGCTTTCCCTTAGTGTTTAGCTGACGCTTAAGCTTTTCAGTGTCCACATTGATTGTGCAACGAATTTTCTGAGAGGATATGTGGGATAAGCTGGAATTCGAACCCGAGACCCAGGAAAAAATTGAGCTCCCTACACTAATTGTAGAGGATAGAGGAGTGGAACTGCCAAGCGGAGACATATTGGGTTTTCGATAAACCAGTGAAATTTGATGCAGCTTGGCAGTTCCCGGCTTCGTATTTCACTAAGTATGGCGTAATTCCTGGATGGTAGTGTCAAGCTCGGAGTTCGCACTGAGCAGATACGATATCCAGATATCCCGACCACGGCTGTGTGTAAATATTTATAACTCGTAATTTGAAGTGCAATCATTGGGCATTTGACGCAAAATTACGAATTGCAATTACTAATCACTCTAATCAGCACACTATTATGGTCAATCCTCTTAATGGTAAATGGGAGTATGTTGGAGCGTAAAATCATTAGTTGAAAAAATGGTAAAAGAGCCTAAGGGCAATTCGGTTTTAGGACAATGCAATTTAACATTGATTATTGCATCATTTTTAGGTATTTCATCGAAAAAGTTTGAGAATTCAGGGCAAGGAGGCTTTTTGTTGCTTCGTGGATTTCAAGAAAGTTTTTTACATTGTTCCTAGAGATAAACTTTGAAGAAGAATGGAAGAGAGCTTGGAATTCCAAGGGGTATAGAAAGAAAGAAATTATTTTAACGTCCACGAGGCTAAAGATAGCTTATGGGACATATTGCTTCTTCATCTACTTGATGTATTCGGCTCTTTTCTTGTGAAGCTTCAAAATAAATGCTCCGAGCTTCTCGACAAACCCCTCACTAAATAGAATATCCCAAGAGCTAGCTGTCAGCGTATCTGCATAACTTTCTTTGAAGGCCTCACATTCTAAAATGAAATGTTTTCTATTTCCTTTTTTGCAAAAGAAAAAAAAATGCATACTCTTTCCTCCCACACTTCCTTTGGCCTTTTCCAACGCCATGTTTCACAACGGAGTTGATGAGAATTAGTCCTTAATTGAGCAATAAGAATTTTGGCTCTCCAAGAGATATTAGCCTTTATGTATGATTTTGGTTGATGACTATGAATGAGATTAAACACTTCAATATGGTACTTTTTCTTTCTTTCTAGCTCCTTATCCCAAGTACGCTTGTGGAACTTTTCAATAAATAAAAAAAGTTTCTATCTCTTTGTTGTTTATGGGACACGCGTTCAAGCAAATACCCCATTTACTAAACCGGTTGTTATTTTGTTGCATCCAAGTTTTTTTGCTCTTGCACAATCTATCATTATGAGAAGTTTTTCATAAACTTTATGAGAAAGTTAGCGCAAAAATTAAGGAAGGTTTTTTTTAAATGCTTTGGTAGTGACATTAGGGTTAAGAAGGGGTGCCCCCTTTCCCCACGCTTTTCAGTTTATATATTTATAAGTTGAAAGAATGGGTGAACAACACTAGTGGAGAGGGCATTCAATTAGCAAAATATGTGGTGAAGTTGCTATTGTATGCAGACCATCTTATTCTAATTGCAAAATATGCTCATGGTTTGAGAGAGCATTTGAAGGCATTAGAGTTCTTATGTCAAGAGGTGGGGATGCAGATAAACAATAGAAAAGTTAATGTCATGATCTTCTCTTTCAAGCGGAAAAAACAACAAGTTAGCTTAATTTTTGAAGGAAAAGCCTTGGAGATAGTGGAAGAGTACAAGTACCTAAGAATTGTTTTTCATAACAAGTTCAGTTGGGAGAAGGATTCAAGGGGGGTGGAGAGCTTCTTACCTTCTTCAGAATAGATGCAGGAAAGCAAAAAAATGGGATTGGAAAACCGAGAAAACTCTTTTTGGATTGTTAGTTACTCTGGTTGTCCTCTATGGGTGCGAAGTTTGGGGGAGCAACATGTCATATCACAAATGGAGCCAGGTAGAAAGAATTCAAAAACACTTAATCACTAGCAACTTCAAAGTCAAATCAATAGTCCCATATGAGATCTTGCTAGTTGAGGTTGGTTTGTTTCAAATGGAAGCTTTAGCAATCATTCGTTTGTTAACGTATTTAAAAAAGTTGGATGTCATGGATGAACATCGTTGGCCCAAGTTGATTGTGGCAGATGAGTTAAAGCATAGGAAGAAAACTTGGAGGAAGAAAAATGACAAGTGGATGGGAAAATGGGGAATCAATTAGCGAGATTGTTCTAATTCTAAAGTGGATATAAAAAATTGGGTGCTTGAAAAATTCAGGACTATCATGTGAGAAAAACAGATTGGCCGTAAAAAAATGATATATGTCAATAATTTCAACCCAACATGGTTGCATGATGAAAAGACCTATTTGAGTATCGCAATCAAGGGAAAGGTTAAAACTTTAATAGCGCAACTAAGGACCAGATCCCATCATCTTAGATGTGAAATAGGTAGATGGGTAGTTCCCAAGGAAGAGTAGGAAGAAAGAACTTGTGTCTTTTGTGGGGAAGGCGCAGTTGAAACTGAATGGCACTTCATCATGGAGTGTCCTGCATATGAGGACATTCATAGCTAGTTCGAAAGCAACCTAAAAGTGGACAGACTGTGTGAGCTATTTGCGGAAGGAAGGTTGCACAATACGACAAACTTTTTGATCATGATTCATGCCAAGAGGGTTGTTATAGAGAGAAGGACATTCATAGCTAGTTCGAAAGCAACCTAAAAGTGGACAGATTGTGTGACCTATTTGCGAAAGGAAGGTTGCACAAGACGACAAACTTTCTGATCATGATTCATGCCAAGAGGGTTGTTATAGAGAGAAACTTGATTTTGTGATGTTTTGTTGGTTGGATATATGGGTCCCTTAGACTGTTTTGGACTCATGGACATCATTAAAATTCTTCAATTCAATTCAATTCTTGGCATTTGACATAATCCTAGCCAAAGTTCACATTTTCCCAAAGTAGTGCGCAACCATGTGACTTGAATGCAGATAGGTGTTAAGTGTAACTACTTAGTTATTTAAAAAGAAAAAAACTATGCCTAGTTTATCTTATGTTTAGTCTTGATGTTAGATGTAATAACGAGAGGTTAGGGGGTAATAACAAGTTGTTTATTTATAAAATGGTGTTACCAATATTGTTTGAGATTGGGTTAAGTTTAAATATTTAATGTTATCACTAGAATTGTGTGAGGTTTAGTGAAGTCTAAATATTTGATGGGACAATTTTAACTTCCACAGTCAACATCTTTTCATGAGATTTGAACCAATAACCTAATGGAGACTAAACCCCATACTTAACCACTCATCAACTTACATAATAGTGCCTCACATAACACATGTGAACATATATTTCCCCACATATCATGTATCTACGTATATTGTAGCTAGTCGAAAAATGAAAAGGAAGTACTACAACTAAACATATCCTCATTGTTCAATCTAGAACCTCTCATCCACATGTGAACATATATTTCCTCACATATCATGTATCTATGTATATTGTAGCCAGTCGAAAAATGAAAAGGAAGTACAACAGCTGAACATATCCCCATTGTTCAATCTAGAACCTCCCATCCAATTCCATATATTGACGTAACTAATATACAAAATAATTTCTCCATTGCTCAATTTAGAACCTCCCATCCAATTCCAATATATACCCACCTATTTGTTGGCATTATGGCTAGTTTGTTGGCCTTGATATCAACCTGGATCATGGTCTTATCACACTCTTGGTGATTAGCGAAGGAGTTGCAGGAGGATGCAGGGGTGCCTGGCAAGGTGATGTCTTATAATGATGATGTGCTACTAAGGTGTGTCTAATGTTTGCAGAGGCTCTACAGGTGTTGGAGAAGCATTGCAGACAAATGGAAAAGTTATTGGCAGAGAGGAGGTGATTTTCCCTCAATTAGAGCATTTTCTTTGAGAGACAATTATGCACAGAGTGAAGTTATTATATCTTCGCTAGGTTTCCCCACTAGTGCTTGCAAAGACATTCTCTAGGAGCCATGCTTATCCCCGCGAAGATGCCTATAGGTGAAGAAATTAAAAAACCATAGGCCAAACCATCGAATTTCCCAAGGAATTCATCTAATCGAGAGAGTTTAACGTCTAATCGATTTGGTCAATAATACCATCAACAAGTCTATGGGTTTTGCCCAAGGTAATTGAAGGGTGGAGAGCCTATAAATTCACAAGGCAACTAGAAAACAAATGTACTCTGTGTGGATCGATCTAGATTGCCTTCTTTTATTTGTTTCTTTGTTCTAACACAAGTTCGAAGGAGATTATGGGGAAATCTGCAAGTGTGTGTGGAAAATCCAGACCTAAGTTGATGCGCACAAGAAGAATGATCAATTTGCAAAATTCTTGGGTGATTTGATTTTAACCAAAGGGCAAGGCGCAAGCACTCTAAATCTAATGATTATGTGTGAAATCTATTGTTGTTTTGTTTCAGATCTATACTAGTGCAAGGATGTGAATCCTTGAAACTCTTATTTACCAAAGATATGGTTGAATGTGTGATTGAATTTTGACTTGGTTTATATGCACAAGACTAAAATTGTGCATAAAGTTAAATATGAAGTATGCAATGGTGCATATATTCTCCATATGTATGATATTAATAAACTAGCAGAGGCACATCTGTAATGTTGATATACGTTCAATGATAGAGTTTTTGCACAAGCACTTTGTCACATGGTTGATGTTTCACTCAATAGACTATCATATGAATTTTTTAGGTGGAGGTTATTGGTGATTGATTTTTTGCAAAGATAGGTCTTCGTTGATATAATGCTAGAGTGCTAGTAATTTTCTTTTGTGTCCTTGTTTAATGATGGCAAGTTGATTTATTAATTTATAGTCATTACTAAGGACAATCTGCTAGTATATGAGCACCATAGATCTATTCTATATAACTGCAGGAGCTGAAGCATCAGGTTTATGGTTGATAGAGACTTGTGCTTTATGACTGATATATTGTTTTGCAGCGACAAAGTATGTCATTTGTGTGTCTTGGACTAATTCCAGGAGTTTGTTTTGAATGGTTATGAGTTGTATAAATCACATTGAAGGTTATTTGCATTATGATATGTAATGTATGAGGACAAGAATTATATATGTTGTTGTGTATATAGTGTTAGAGTATGGTGTATGTTGTATGAGGGCAGTTTCTTTTGTTTTTGGTGAGTGAATTGATGAAATGAGCCTAGGAACGTATTGATGAGCATGAGTATGTTCACACATGTTGTTATCAATGAATTTGATTTTTATATGCTTTCCATTTAGAGTACATTTTGTTGTTCTGAGACATGTATGAAAGTGAGGTTAGATTTGATGCTTGAGCAGAGACAAAATACTATTGTTGTTGTATACAGAGATGTATTTTCATATGTCTAGTGCATTGTGGTAATGTCATAAGATGCCATTAGGGTTTGGTCTTGCACCATTGTTATGGTTGAGTGGAGTCATAGTTTGATTGGAGGCAAATTGATTTACATGGCCATTTATGTTAAAATAAGTTTGATTTGTTAAGCAGTGTTGAGATTAGATTTTTGGCAGAGAACTTGATGCTACTAGGGTTTGTGCCACGTTTAATTAGATACCATTAGGGTTTTTTATTGGGTGTTGAATAGAAGCAAAGATTGATACAATAAATCTGATGGTTTTACCTGATTGATTGACGATGTATGTAGTTATATATTTATGACAAGTTTGTATTTGTTATTGATTGTTGTCTGAACAAGATTGATGAGAAAAATGTTATATGTGTGTCCAGTTTGAAACATTTCATGAAACGTGGCCTATGGCATTTGAGTTTGTTGCAGGTGGATCCAATGTGAAATATTTTGAAACGAGGTCCACAAAGGGTCTGAGGGTTGGAGCCTTCAGTAAGGGAGTGGTAGCTTCCTTTCGGTGGAGGCCAGAGAACTTTATCAGGGAGTGGTGGCTTCCTTCTAGTGGTAGTTGGAGAAACAATAGGAGGTGGTATCCTCCAACAGGTAGGAGCATGTACACTGGTAAAAGAATGTGCCAATGCAAGAAGAAAAACATCATTTTTTGACTATTAATAAAAGAAGACAAAGACAACAACAACGGTGGTTTTTCCTAGTTGGGTTTACCACCTAATATCTGGTGTCTCTATGATGATGATGATGTTGACTTGTTGATGTGTTGCACTCTTATGTTTCACTTGCATTTATGATGCTCATGATCTACATGTATTATCTACTTATGTGTAGAATTGTTGTCATTATGTGCTAAGAGTTTATTAATGATTCAGTGAACATTGTAAAGAAAAATGAAAACTGTGTAAAACTTGATTCAACACAAAATACTAATTCATCCCCCCTCTTAGTATTTCTAACACCATTGGCATAATTAATATAAAAATCAATCCTCCACTATTCAATCTAGAACCTTCCATCCTATTTCAATACATATCCATCTATTGACACAATTAATACAAAAACCAATTCTTGTTAGTAATCTTTACTCTTAGTTATGTACATCATCATCTTGTACACACAAAGGAAATGACATTCTAGATCTCATCAATATGAGATATTTTTGCAACTGACTAACCGCATTAAAAATCACTTATAATAAAAAATTTAAACCCTAAATTAGGTTTATAGGGACATGATCCTGGTGTTTCCACCTCACATAATCATGGTGAGTGGTGTGCCCCCTCCTGCCTAAATTAATGCATTGTGGCAAACAATTAGGTCTTGGATGGCATGATGATGGTTAATTGTGCTAATACTCTAGTTTGTATGAGATGTGATAGCCATTGTGCCCTCTCCATCGTTTTTAAATCTCTTCCACTCTCTTCTCATAATTTCCATTTGGCTCCATTGTTTTTCTAGTTTATTTTTGTTTAGAAACACATTGTCCTTATATTTTTCCTTATTCACTCAGTTGTTTCCTCTACCGGCGTCTCTAGTTTCCATTCAAGACCAGTGCCTCTCTTTGTCTTGTCTTCAAGTGAGCGGGGGGGGGGGGGGGTTTGTCTCCTTCTCCCTGCCCACTTCTCCCTTTCCCCTTTTCACATTAGCATCTACTCCTTTATGGTCTTCGACACTCTAGGGTGGTGCACCTACAAACATGGTTTGTTAACGAGCATAGATCTGCAGGGGAAACAATAGTAATAGGGGGTTAGAAAGATTGCTTGTTGAGGCTTCAGAGCAGGGGTACGCTAAACAATTTTTGCAAAAGTTGTTGCACCATTGTAAAAGTTACTTTCTAAAAATGCTAAATTTTCTTGGGATGATTGTTGTCAATATGCATTTGAGACTTTAAAATAAATAAATAAAAATTGATTCACTCATCCTAAGGAGACCAAATTGGTCTCTGCCCTTTCACATCTCCACAAAAACTTTTGACATTCACTTGGTGTTGTTTTAGGATAGAAAGAAAATAAATTTTATCATACCATTTATTTTCTCAATAAGAACCTCACGTATTAAAATTAATTACATTGTCCTTGAGAACAAGTGTCTAGAAATTGTTCATGCAATCAACAAATTTAGGCACTATTATCAATTATGAAGTGTTCATTCACACTAATGTTTTTGCCAATTTCTATTTAATGAATAAAGACAATCACTAATGGTAGGATTACTAGATGGCTTTTGTTGCTACGAATTCCATATCACCATTGTTGATCAACATGGGAAAGAAAACTTAGTTGCATATTTCCTTTCCAAAATTCATACTAATGGTGAAATTACTCCTACATATGATAGAATTCCGTATGAACATTTATTTGTTTTATCCACTCACTCTCCATGATATGCATACACCACTAACTATTTGGCCAGAGGAAAGCTACCACAACATTTGTCTTCGGGGGAGAAATAAATAATTGTCAAGGAAATTGCTACCTACTCATGGGTTGATGGTGATATTTTCTGTATCGGAGCATATCTCATCATCCAAAATTGTATCCAAGAAGATAGAATGTTTGATATTTTGAAGGCATGCCATGATGAGCCATGTGGGGGATACTTCGCCGACAAAAGGACAAGTTATTAGGTATTGCATTTGGGGTACTATTGGCCTAACCCTTTCAAGGATGTCAAGAGCTATGATAGTCACTAAAAAATGGGTGATTAGAACAAACCAATGAGATTCATTTGCGCCCTTGGGTACTTATTGAAGCATTTGAAAAGTGAGCTTTGGACTTTGTTGGGCATATCACTCCAATGTCAAGAAAGAAAATGTATATTCTTGCATGCATTGATTACGTTACTAAATGGGTAGAAGTTAAGGATTTATTTAAGATAATGAACAATCAACTTTAGATTTTCTTATGAGGATATTTTCAATGTATTTAGTGTGCTTAGAGAAATTGCTACATATCAAGGGACATAATTCACATAGAAACTCATCCAATCTATTCTATGACAATACCAAATTAAGCATGGCACTTCTTCTCCATACCATCCACAAACTAATGCATAGGTAGAGTCCACTAGTAAAGTACTAGAAGCCATTTTCACAAAAACAATTCAGATTCATCACAAAGATGGGGTAGGCTAGCAACCTGAAGCATTGTGGACTTATAGAACTACTTGGAGGAACACTACGAGATTCACACCCTATGAGTTGGTTTATGGTAAAAAAGTCCTCTCCGTGGAATTTCAAGACAATTTTTTTAGGACTGCAACTCAATTAAGAATGAACCTTTTAGATGCATAACAATGAAGGATAATACAACTCAATGAATTAGATGAGATCAAACAAGATGCCATCTATCAGAGCGCTCTTGTCCAACAACGAAGAATAAAGTGGCATGATAGATTCATTAGAAAAAAAAATAGTTCAAATTAGGTGACCAAGCTCTCTTTTTTGATAGAATTCAAAGGGGAACTTTACCACTCATTGGTTGGGGCCCTATGAAATAGAAACTATTTTTTAAAATGGATCAGTCCAAATTAACACAATTGATTAAGAACATGTCTCCTTCCTAGTGAATGGTCACAAGTTGAGGCTGCATCACATGCCAATGTCTAAATATGAGTTCATTGCAAATGTACTCCAGAAAGATGAGATGGAGATGATAATTGAGGAGGGAAACCTTCCCAATCCTACTCCTTCTTGATTAATTTTCTTTATATATATTATATATATATATATATATATATATATATATATATATATATATATATATATATAGATATATATAAGCCTAGTTGTGAAAACCAATTTTTGGCATAACTAAGCAAGAATTATGTTAAAAAACTAGATTTTTGGTAGGCATAATTCACACATTTTGCATCATATTGTTGGTTCGTCCTTCAAATCACTATTCTTCATAATTATTTTGTACTCATGTTAAGTCTTGTCACATTGACTTCAGCACATTATTTAAGTTCAAGACTATATATTTTAATAATACCTTGGAGGTCGCATTCATTAATGGTAGGTACATTTTGCATCATATTTTTGGTTCGTCCTTCCAATCACTATTCTTCGTAACTATTTTGTACTCATGTTAAGTCTTGTCTCATCAACTTCAACACATTATCTAGGTTCAAGACTAGATATTTTTATAATACCTTGGAGTTTTCATTCATTAATGGTAGGTTTCCTAACTTATGACAACGGAAATACTTCAATGTCTTTGTATCATCAGATTCTACAAGTGACTCGACTTCAACCCATTCATTCTTTCTTGTCAGAATGTACTATGGTACCTTGACACTCATTTTCGTTAATGATGAGTTATTTCATGTTTATAAACAACACACATCAATGGTCATGTTGATAGTGTTGGACCTACCAACATTCAAAGGGGTCTCACTGATATGCAGTCCCAATTAGACCTCACACCGTTTGGTATAGGAGCCCCATCCGGAATACGGGCCGACTGCCATCTACTTAATGATTTTCCTTGGCTTTAGCTGTCAACAAGAGAGAGAATCGCATATGTGCCTTCAAAAAGCAAGTAAGTGTGTCTAGTGAATGTTTAATTGCAGGTGCATCAAGGTTATTCTACTACAGATGGGAGAGAAAGTGAGCCTCTAAGAGAGAGATAATAGTACCACTGTAATAAAGACACACATAAACATAAATGTTTCTTCTAACATCCAGCAGAATAGTTCGCAAAGACACGACGATCACTATAAATATTACAACACATTCTCAATATGATAAGCACTAAAATAACCAAAATAGTTCAACTACCTTAGTACTGGTGAAAGTAAACATGAATCATAAACATTCATAGAATAGTCTTACAAACATTCATAATCCATGTATGAAACGTGTTGGCCATCAGGCTTCAAATATTAAGTAAAAGTTTGAAGATGCATGAATACAATGAACATCACTTGCTCCAATAGTGGAGCGTTGGAGCCACCACTTACTCCCTAAAAGAACTAACTTATCTCACTTATGCCTTACGGTAGAAGCTAAGGTTGAAAGTCCTTTACATGAGAAATGAGGATCTATTTATAACTTGAGGAGTGACTTTTCATATCCTCATGACTCTTGACTTTCTAACTTCTAGTGACCTTTTGACTTCTACAACCTGCAAAATTCCAAATGACTTTTGGAATTACTTATGACTTTTGGTATTACATGTCCTTTGGACTTTCGTGACTCTTGATTTCACACATGACTCTTGTTACTTCTACTTGTTTGTCCTTTACAATGATTACAATATTACATCTTGACTTCCACATCATCATATGATGAAACAAGACACGTCACTTTCTTGGATGACTGAGACTGACAGTGACTCATGACATGGATTTGCTTCAGTGGTGACATAGTTGCCACTATATCTGTTCTTTGTTCATCTTCTAATCATAGCAATTTCACCCTCCAAAGGGTCTTTAATCTTGGAATCTTTATGGTGCTTCAATCATCAAGTTTTAGGTGTGTTCTTGGTTCTTTTCACGCTTCCTTTGTTTATGTTCTTTTCCCATTCTTCTTCGTGTGTGCTTGCCATGAGGTCCTTGGAATACATGCTTCTGTAATCACTCATGATGAGCTACTATTAGTTTGAAAATCGCCTACTCTACCACGTTTTATGCATGTTTTCTTATTTATGCCTTTTCAGTGAGCTTAAAATGGTCAATGGAGCTTCAAGGCACAAGGGCACGCTTTGAAAGGCTGAAGGATTGGGGAGGAGGAGCTTCGAGGTTTTAGCATGCGCTCATGCGCACAAAGGATGAAAGCAATCAAGGCAGGGCGCATGTCGCAAGTCTGAAGGATGAAGGGGAAGGCTTCGGGCTTCCCAAGTATGCTATGCACTCAAGGGAGAGAGAGAAGGCACAGGACACACTCCCGAAGGTTGAAGGTTGAAGGCTTCGTGCCTTTGAGGTGTGCTCATGCGCTCAAGAGGCCTCAGGAAGGGTGTAGGGTGCATTGTTGAAGGCTGAAGTCTGGGGCTTTGTGCCTTCAGGGTGCATTGATGCACTCAATAAATTCAGGAGGGTACATGGTGCATAGGGGAAGGCTCAAGGATTGATCTTTGGGTCTTTAGGGTGCGCCAATGAGGGTGCACTTCTTCGAGTCAAAGGGGTGTTCTCAAGGAAGACTTAATCATTTTGGAGGGCGCAATTTGGAACAAGGAAGGGAATTCATGCTTTTGGAGTGCGCCCAACTCTCAAGGAGGGTGCAGGGTGCACTTGTGAACAATGAAGGGTCTCCCATCAAGGCTTCAAAGTGTGCTCATGTTCTCTTGGCGTTAATGGGTTCGCTTTGCAACTGAAATTTGTCTGTCTAGATGATAGGTCAAGGGGTGAGCAAGATGATTTCTAGACATAAAATCATGTGTGACACATACTAACTCATCGATAAAACTTAGACAAACTTGATTAACAATGAATATACATGAAATTGCCACTTTACGCACATTCCCCAAGTACAAACAGTGAAGTGTGTGCAACTGCGACCCGAAAGTGTCGTTTTATAATAACAAAGGTGTTACAACCATAAAATGTGAATAGACATATTCTTCTCAATGTGACGACACTTAGGAACACTCAAGAACACAATGACACTTGATACTACCACAAAGTAGGTTCCAAAATTAGAATGTAGTGAAATTTTGGAGAGTGTTGTAGCATCGACAACATTTGGCGACACATTAGGCGAACTTCAGCTTCTTTATATGGGAATTAGCTTTCAGTTAAGGGTCATACCTTTAGGAAGTATTGATTGTCCCAAGTTCCCCTTTTCAACCCAATTTCATACACATATTCTCTTTTCTCTACTTGGTTGAACTGACACAAAGATACACCGTATCACAATCGGTTCAATTTGGGAAAGGTTAAAGTGTGTGGCAAGTTTAGGATATTCAGAGTATAGAATTTTCATCCCTGGTGTTGCTATGTTGTCAGTAGGCATGGACAGTACCCCGACAGAGTCACTTTTGGAGCACAAACATTGCTTCACTACCAGCGAGCCTGGAATGTACCCCCGTGAAGTCACTTGCTTCACCTCCATGTGTAGGAATCCTTTATCTTCTTTCACCCTTTATTTATTTATTTAGTATAAATATGCATCGACACTTATTATTTTCAATGGGAAGAAGAGGGATCCCAACTTATTGAGAGTAGAGGTGGTTTCCCCTTCAGAGAAGTATTTTAAGACCTTTGATTTAGGCTTGCTCGCTTTAGATTTTCCCCTTATCCCTTCTCTACTAGATTGGACAAGCATTAACACATAAGTAGACATAGGCCAAGTTAAGCAGTTCAGGTGCAAGCATAAGCACAGATCTAATAAGTTCCCTCAAGGTTCTCCTATTTGACGAATCGTATTTTCCATCTAGTTCCCTCAAGGTTGCAATTGTCACACTTCTCTTTGATTGCACTACAAAGTATTTGGGCCATGCATTTTACACACAGGCCTTATTTATGTACAATTACCAACAATGAGACATGGCACGACATGAATACACAACGGACACACAACTGACTCAGGCAAAAGAAAAAGAAAGCACAAAACAATATGTACAGGAAGTGTGTTGAAAATAGCAACAAGAAATGCTAAAAATAGAAAAGCTATAAATAGCATTGCTATAGATAGCATTTCAGGTATCAGTTTGGAAAATAGCAACAAGGAATGTTAAAAACAAAAATGCTAAAAATAGCATTCTATAAATAGCATTTTAGGATAGATTCCGTGTTTAATTAGTCCTTGAATTAAAATTGAGAATTAAAATTCGAATTTAGTCTTAGCAGCTGTTTGAAAAATAATTAATTAATTCATCTTGAGTTAATTAGTTGGAGAAAATCAAACATGAAGTCTATGTGAAGACATGCAACAGCTATCCCTTCGATTGAGGAAGTTATCTCTTAATTAAGGAGATAAGGATGAGTTGTATTTGAGTTGTAATTAGTTAGCTCAGTTAACTGAGTTATGTCCAGTTAAATTAGTTCTAAATAGTTTGAGGAACTAATTGTGAGTTCAGTAAGTTAATGCATGCATGCATCCAACTAGTGTACTCCAAATAACTGAAGATTCTCTCATCAGTAACTAATGCGTGTCTATTCAGAGAAAGACCCAGTTGAGATTAAAGACAGGGACAATGTACTATTAGTTGCATGAGTTTTACTATAAAGGAAACTCATCCATGCAGAAGGAGAAGGTTCCTTGAGGATTGCGCAGTTCTCACAGTGTGTTAGAGCAGTGTGTGAGAGCAGTGTTACACTGGGTGAAGGAGATCATCCCAGAGGTAACTGCACAAGGAAATAGGAGGCTTGGAGGGCAGAGGAGAAGGATTGTGAGAAGATTTGATTGCCTATGAGCATCCAGGAGGATTGTACTGAGAGCTGGCTAGTTGTGAGAGCTAAAGCTTTGTGTAATTCTGAGATATTTCCACCTTATATGATAATATAGATAGCGGGGTTTTTAGTTGAGGCTTTCCCGTGATTATTTTCTGTGATTCATGTGTATTGATTCTTCTTCTCTGTTATATGTGTTATGCTTGATCTTGCTCAAATCTATTAATATTCCACAAGTTTGATTGTAGAAGTAGATTAAAGTATTTTGCTCTAGTATATTGCATTATCAGGTTAATCTACAGTGAGAATTTCTACATGGTATCGGAGTGAGGTTTTGTAGAAAAAATTCTACATGGTATTAGAGCCAAGTTGATCAAAGTAGAGAACAATATACAAAGAAGGGAGAAGTTCGAAGTTTGAAGTTCTTGATTATATAAATTGAATTCTTATCACATCTCAAAGTTCACCAATGGCGTTCAATGGTTTGAGACTTGAGTATGCCCTGGATGGCAGCTTGAATTATATAGCCTGGAAGGATCACATGGAAGTGGTATTAGAGGACAATGGCTTGAAGGACTTCATTGATCAAGAAGTCCCCAAGACAGCAGCAACTAATGCCCAAGAATTGGCAGAATGGAAGAAATGTGTGGCTAGAGTGAGGAGGATTCTTCTGGAGAGAGTTCGAGACCATATTGTCTCGAGTCTCCATAGGAAGGAGACATCATTTTCAATGTGGAAGACATTGAAGGATCTATATCAGAACAACAGAAATCAGAGGAAGCTGGCGCTGAAAGACAAGCTTCAGAAAATCAAGTGTGAAAAGGGCGACACGATCTCTACATATCTGAACAAGCTCACCACCTACAGGGATGAGCTTGGAAGTGTAGGAATCACGACAGCCGATGATGACATGGTGATTCTTGCTCTCCTTGGTCTTCCTAAGAGCTAGCATAGCTACCAAGACTCAATAAATGGAAGAGAGAAACTTCTAGATTGGGAACGACTGTGGTCAGATCTGATGCAGGAGGAGATTAGGAGAAGCACCAGAGATGGTTCTTCATCAAAGCATGATGATGAAGAAAATATAGCCTTAGCAAGTAAGGCGAGGAAAGGGAAAGGGAAGGATTCCCATTCCAAATCGAGTTCTTCCCATGGTGGGAAGAAGATTGACAAATCTAAAGTGCGATGCTTTAATTGTCATGAGGTGGGCCATTATGCAACTAATTGTCCATTGAAGAAATCCAAGAAGGGACCCTCAGAAGGATCTGAAGGTGAGGCATTGGCCTCTCAGTTCGAATTGGATTTTACCCTCATCGCATGCATGGTTTCATCGATGATGGGTTGTGGTTGGTTTCTTGATAGTGGAGCCTCATTCCACATGACCGGCGATAAGAGTTTATTCAGTACCTTGGAGGAGAAAGACCTCAATATACTCATAGAGATGGGTAATGATGAAAAGTATAGTGTTTCATAAGTGGATACAGTTTCTTTTCAGAGGGAGCATGGAGCTCGCATTACCTTGACAGATGTGAAGTATGTGCTAGGACTGAAGAAGAACTTGGTATCAATCATGATGCTGGAGGACAAAGGCTATGATGTAGTCTTCAGTAAGGGAAAGGTTTTCCTTAGACACATCACCACGAGACAGGTGAAGCAGAAGGTTCACGAGTCAAGAACCTGTATGCCCTTGAGGTTCAAGATGCATGCAAATCCTTGAGGAGCAAGGAAACTATTGGAGACTTGGTGGTTGAGAGGGAGAGTACATTACCTTTCAGCATGCAGCACCAGAAGAAGTCTTAGACAATTGTGGAGGAGCCACAATTGGTGAAGCAACTTCGGGAGGTTGTGGATCAGCCACAACTGGAGAAGACGAGAGGAGACTGAGTGGAGGCATCCACTCATGCAGAGACCTCCAGTTGGGGAAGATTTTGAGCCAAGTGGGTAGAGGGATCACATGCATCCATACCTCCAGGTGGGAGGTGGGGCGACGTGGAGTGATAGTCCCAAGAAGGCTGAAATAGGGGTAGGATCCTTGAGGTACCCAACCTCTTTGATTAGACCTTGCTACAGGATCCTCAACGAGTAGTAGTAGGACTTGCTAAGTGGGTGGAGACAAATTCAGATGGAGCGACAGAGGAAGATTTAGCATCAGAGGGTGTTTCTAGCCCAATAGGGAGGTCAGTTGGGAGATCAGTTACTTACTTCTCAGTAACTGAGTTGCAGTGCAGCAGTGGGCAACACGATGCAACCTGATGAGAGGAGGTGTAGTGTGAATGCAGTGCTCAGAGATAGGACCAACAACAGCACAGACACAGCGAGAGGAATTAGTTGGATCGATGCAGTTAGAGATCAAAGTGATAGAGGCTAGAGCAGTTAGATATTGAAGGGCATAGAGGTGCAGAGTTTTTCTGTTGATAAAGGCAATATCAGTCAGAACTTTGATGACAGAGGCATCATTCTAATTCAGGTTGGTTATTTTTTTGTTTCTGGAGTTGCTGGAGCAACAACACTTGAGAGAAGTGTTGCATGTAGAGCATTCCAAAGGTTCAGGATCGGGTTCGAGTTGAATGCCTTCTTGTTGAGAGGGAGTGTTGAAAATAGCAACAAGAAATGTTAAAAATAGAAATGCTATAAATAACATTGCTATCGATAGCATTTCAGGTACCAGTGTGGAAAATAGCAACAAGGAATGTTAAAAATAAAAATGCTAAAAATAACATTCTATAAATAGCATTTTCGGATAGATTCCAATTTTAATTAGTCCCTGAATTAAAATTGAGAATTAAAATTCGAATTTAGTATTAGTAGCTATTTGAAAAATAATTAATTATTCATCTTGAGTTAATTAGTTGGAGAAAATCAAACATGAAGTCTATGTGAAGACTTGCAACAATTATCCCTTTGATTGAGGAAGTTATCCCTTAATTAAGGAGATAAGGATGAGTTGTATTTGAGTTGTAATTAGTTAGCTCAGTTAACTGAGTTATGTCCAGTTAAATTAGTTCCAAATAGTTTGAGGAACTAACTATGAGTTCAGTCAGTTAATGCATGCATGCATCCAACTAGTGTACTCCATATAACTGAAGATTCTCTCATCAGTAACTCATGCATGTCTATTCTGAGAAAGACCCAGTTGAGATTAAAGACAGGGACAGTGAACTATATTTTTTTTTGGTAGGTAAGCATCCACGGGGGATTTGAACCAGTGACCTATCACAAGGAGTGCCTTAATAGTGCACCCATTCACCGTTAATCCAAAGTCCCATGGGCATGGGGACAATGTATTATCAGTTGCATGAGTTTTCCTATAAAGTAACTCATCCATGCAGAAGGAGAAGGTACCTTGAGGATTGTGCAATTCTGACAGTGTGTTAGAGCAGTGTTACACTGGGTGAAGGAGATCATCCCAGAGGTAACTGCGCAAGGAAATAGGAGGCTTGGAGGGCAAAGGAGAAGGCTTGTGAGAAGCTTTGATTTCCTGTGAGCATCCAAGAGGATTGTACTGAGAGTTGGCTAGTTGTGTGATCTAAAACTTTGTGTAATTTTGAGATATTTCCACCTTGTATGATAATACAAATAGCAGGGTTTTTAGCTGAGGCTTTCCCCTGAGTATTTTCTGTGTTTCATGTGTATTGATTCTTCTTCTCTGTTATATGTGTTTTGCTTGATCTTGCTCAAATATATTAAGCTTCCGCAAGTTTGATTGTAGAAGTAGATTAAAGTATTTTGCTTTAGCATATTGCATTATCAGGTTAATCTACAGTGAGAATTTCTACAAAGTGCAGCTCGTAGTTGCTACTAAAAATAGTGCTTAAGGTCCCAACCATTTACGGGAAGGGGGTCAATTCTCCATCCAAATATTTTATCTTGAAGGTGTTGTGGTCGAGGCTCTCTTTGATTGTGAATGGTCCAATCCACATTGGCTAGAACTTAGTGTGTTTACCTTTGTCTTCATGGAGTTTATCCCATTTCAGAACTAGGTTACCCACATAAAAACTCTTTGCCCCTGCGGATTTTTTGAGGAAGCCAATGCTTTACACAGTTTTGATACACAACAAATCAGTCTTTGGCTTTGAGCCTCTCTTCCTTGAGTTTGAGTAAAGTGTCTATCCTTCTCTGAACTAGTAAGAAAGGTTTTCCTTGTGACTCTTGGGAGAGCTACAAGGCTGGGAGATACAAGTATGGGGGCAAGATAACTTCTTTACTGTACACTAGAAAGTATGGCAAGGTTTTAAGGGAAGACTTTGGAGTTACAAGATTGGCCCAAACTGCATTAGTCAAAGCAATATGCTAGTTCTTATGTTCAGAGAAAATGGTATTTTTAGTTATGCTAGTAAAATTTTATTTGTTGATTCAACCAGACCATTTCCCTTGAGATAATAATTAGATACATGTTTTAAAATAATCCCATTTTCCAATGAAACTTCATAAAGTCTTAATGATGAAAAGTATTATCAAAGACAAGTGACGTAGGAACGCCAAACCTAGTTATGATGTTCTGTTGCAAAAAGTGAATGAATTCTTGGCCATTGACTTGTCTGAGAGGAACTGCTTCTGACCACCGGGTGAAGTAATCTGTAGTTTTCGGAATATACCAGTGTTGCTTTGACGAGTCGGGAAAAATCTCTCCAATAACATCAAGGCCCCACTGTTGGAATGGTTTTTCAACTGCTACTGGGAGCAGTGGGATGACTGACCTTTGATCTCGGCCAACGCATTTCTGACAAGCTTGGCACTTACGAACATAGGCGTGTGCATATATAAAAAGAGTGGTCCAATAATAACCAGCCCTCATAAATTTGTGTGTTGTGGTGTCGATTGCATAGTGGCCACTTATCGATCCATCGTGTAAGTCCTTCATAACCTTCTCTGTATCATAGGGATAAAGGCACCTTAACACAACTCCATTGTGGTGCTTCCAAAAAATCACTCCATGGACCAATTGATACGATAGAGATTTTAAATGAATTGCCCTTTTCTATTTGTTCAATAAGTGCAAGGGCAAGCTTTCATGCTCCAAAAATTGTCATAAATCTACATACTAAGGCATTGTAGATATGGATTGAGGAATGTGATCAATTTTGTACATTTCTATCTCCTACTCCCATCCTAAAATATCTTGTTCAAGAGCATCCTTAGCTTCGACTACTAGTCTGCATAGGCCATGACCCTTTATGGTATGAACTAGTTTGAATTCCAAGTCATATTCTTGAAGATAGGTCATCCAGTTAGCCCTTTTCTCACCAAGCTCTTGTTGTACAAGAAGTGTTCTAACTGCTGGATGAGGTATGAATACAATTGTATGAGCCTTGAGTAAATAGGGCCTAAAATACTTTACTACCTTATATACTGCATATGATTGTTTATTAATGGTAGGATATTTTAATTCTTGCCCTTGTAGACTAGCATTCATAAAAGAAATAGGCCGCTCATTTCCTTCATTGTCCTTTAGAGTCAATATGACTACAATTGATAAATCCAAAGCAAACACATAGAGTAGGAAATCCTTTTCATAGCCTGCATTAAATAGTTCGGGTGCATCGGTGATAACCTATTTAATTTGAGCGAAAGTGTCTTTCTCCCATTTGTCCCATCTGTATATTGCATCTTTCTTGATCATCTCTTATATAGGTTTGACTATTTTATCGCAATCAAAGATGATTTTTCTGAGGAAATTGAGTTTTCCCAAGAAAGACTGCATGGATTTCTTGTTCACTAGAAACAAGCTCTATGTGATAGCCTTAACCCTTTCAGGATCAATCTTGATATCACTCTTTGCTATGATGTGCCCTAGTAGAATCCCTTTGGACACACCAAAGACACTCTTCTTGGGATTGAGAGAAATTCCATACTTCTGACACCGCTCAAATATCTGCTTTAGATGATGTACATGATCTGACCTTTTCTTTGAAAACAAAGTAACATCATCTAAATAAACAACAATGCTTTGACCTATAAGGTCATGAAAAGTGATGTCCATCGCTCTTTGAAAAGTTGCACCAATATTAATTAGTCCAAATGGCATTATCTTGAATGTGAACGTTCCCCATTTAGTCTGGAATGTAGTCTTCAATCTATCTGGTTCCACTATTAGCACTTGATTATACCCTGAAAATCCATCTAGTTGCTGAAACATTTCAGACCCAGATACTATTTGGAGATCTGCTCCATGGATGACATTGGATTGTTATCTTTGTCAGAAGCTTGGTTAAGATTTCAGAAAGCAACACATAAACATATTTCATTGGACTTCTTTCTAACTAGGACCAAGTTGGAAACCCACTTGGAATGTCTAAATTTGAAAATTATATGGGCATCCAACAACTTTCTCAATACTTTTTGGATGAGGGTTTCTAGTGTTGGATGGACTTTACGTAGTTTCTGCTAGAACGGTTTCACCCCTTCTTTTATAGGAATTACGTGTTGGATGGTATGGGTGTCATAAGTCTTTAAATCATCCTATGTCCATGAGAACACTTCTCAATACTTCCTGAATAGGCAAATAAATGCTTGTTGTTCCTGTGGGGAACAACAGGTACCGAGGTTCACATACTTTAGATCTTGTGGGGTTCCAAGGTTGACTTGTTCATAAACAATCTTCGAATTCTGAGTCTTTGTGTTAGTAGGTCCTCTAAATTAGTTCTGCAAGTTATATAATTTATGTAGGGACACCAAACCTTTTGGCATAGTGTTTCCCTTCGGTGCTTGGGATGCTTCTTAGAGAGCATGCTTGTGGTCATCCTCCTCTATGGGGATGTTTTTGAATACATCAACATTCGCCATAAAATGTAGTATCTATTGGTCGTCATTGAAAACGTGTAAATTAGTAACACTGTCAGGTACAGACGGTTTATATAAAATTTCAATAGAAAAAACCAATTTTCAATGGTGACATTCTAGCAACAGCATTTATTAATGCATCCACTGCCACATTTCTAACTCTTGGAATAGAAAAAATATTGAAAGCTTTAAAATGACTTATCAAATGCCATACCTCCCATTAGTAGTTTTTAAGATGAGGTGAAACACAATGTATAGTATCTCATACCTAACGAGTAACTACCTTTGAGTCACTGATTACCTTTAGGAGCTCTACCTTAAGGTATATAGCTTTCTTCAATCCAAGTACGAGTGCTTCATATTCTGAGGTATTATTAGTGCACTTGAACTCCAAATTACATGAAAGTATATGTTTCTTGTTATGACAGTATGTGAGTACATAACCAACTTCAAAATCATCCCGTGTCTTAAAACCATCATAATAAAGAGTCCAAAAAGTGCAAGCTACAAAGCTATTTCCTTTATTATTATTCCTACTAATACTAACATTACTACTATTATGTACATCCATATTACATAATTCATTTGCACTAGTTAGAGAACAAGGAAGGAGTTTCAACTGTGTATCTAGCGAAACGGGTGATAGTTGTGCAAGGTAACACCCAAGGTCAATTTCTAGTAAGCAATTCACGAAAATTAAATTTTCGAAAGCAACAGGCTCATTTTTTTCCTTTTGAAAGGTGTAACAGTGTGTTTCATGTAAGGTTCTAATTCCACCCAGATTTGGTTATTCTTGTCCTTGTACAGAAGCCATAAATGCGACCAATCAGTAGCGAAATACCCCTATAGTTTGCTTGACTAGTCTCTACTTAGCAATACATTGTAGGCTTCCAGGATGTCCACAATCACTATGTTTATGCACAAGTGAACCCGTTGATCAGATGATAAGTGAATAAGAATGTTTATGAGTTCACCAATAGGTTAGACAAGCAACCTGTCTAACTGAATAATTTGTGCATTGGTCTTATCCTATTTGGCATTGATTTTCTTGGCAACAGATAATGGCAGTATGTTTACATGTGCACTAGAATTGACTAAACAATTGTGAACATTGTAATTAAAAATTTCAAAAGTCAATAGAAACGAAGGGCAAAGATTGTTAGCTTCTAATGTTAGTGTGTTAACAACTAATTCTAGAAAACTAGAAGACTTACCAAAGACCTTGTACGAAGAAGAAGAATTACCATCTAATGAGGATTGGGCAAGGGCTTGGACAAGCGATTCCCATTGGCTTGCTATCTTTGTAAGCTCAAAAATTGAAATATTTGTGTGAACTTTCTTCATATCTTTCACTATGTTATAGTCTAGCACAACAATCATTGTCATAGTGTCTGGAGGAGTAAATTTGTTTGACACTTCCTTGCTTATCTGTTGGCAGAAGTGTTCTTTGTTGTGGCAACATCTCCAAACTTGTTCTTAGCTTGGCTGATGGGCGGTGTGATTTTTCTTAATAGATGTTCCTTCAATTTTTGCATTGTTACTTCTTGTTCAGGAATATCCGCTTGACTTCACAACTTATATCGAATGTTTTGCTTCTAAGCTAAGGGCCTCATTTAGTGGTGGTTCTTTAGCATTGTTCTTCTCAGCATTGAACACAAACCTGAAAGTATTTAACGCATGTTCGACACGTGCAGTTTCTTCAGCCGCAACAAATTCTTCCTTTTCTTCTATCTACTCATCTGAAAGTACTGAGTCAATAATATGTGTAGCTAGAGCTTTCATGTTGTGATTCCACTATGGGCATGTCTTTTATGAGTGATGTTCTTTATGAAAAGAATAATATTGGTCCATGCCCATGCTTTCAACATTCAACATGACATTTGAGCTATGTGAAAAATTAGCTGACTGATTACTGTTGTTGTTGTTGTTAGTCCTTATTAGGAAGCTGAATTTTGGGGACTTGTTGCTGACACTGGTCTCGCTTGTCCTTTGTTTTAATTATACCAAATCATTGTACAAAGTCTTGATAGTCTAGGTCAAGTTTTCCAAATCAGTAGTTTCTTTATCCTTGGCCTTGCTCAAATAGGCCTAAGGCCTTTTGCCTGTCTCCTTGGATTCGACTGATTCATCATCAACAATGACTTTGATTGCAAGCAAGTCCTTCTCAGCATCAATGGTTTCTTCAAAATTTTGTGCCAAAGTTTCTTTCGTGGTTCTCTTCACGAACTACACAATGCTCGTTGGCAAGGTAGAACTATAGTAATTGATGCAGGAGCGTTCAGCCCAAGGAAAGTCATTGTATTTTAGTAGACATAGGGGGTTTTGTATTTTAAGGAAGTTGGGTTCGTATGTTTTGAATTAATGTAATTCTTTAATGTTTTGAGTGATTTTAATGAGAATAGGATGTAATTGAATATTTTGAGGCATAATTGTAAATGTTCTCAAATGTAGGAGAATATGAGAGAATTAGGATAGTTGAGAGATTGAGGGATTTGAGAATTAATTGTAAAACTCATATTAGGAGTCAATTCATGAATTTATGGATTAGAGAGGAGTTTTAGGAATAAGGAAGAGATTTAGGAATTTTGTTGAGGAGTTTATGGATCTAAACTAGAAATTGGTTTTAGAATCCCTTTGTATAAATGAAAGCCTAAAAGGCATGATCAGAAGTTAGTCAGAGGTTAGAAAGTTAGAGGATAGATGGATAGCTAGAGTGTGGTTTTAAGCCTACGGGCAGAGTGTAAACAAAGGCCACTGATATTAGAACATCAGGCCAGAGAGACATAGATTTCATTCTGTAATAGTTGTTTATGTTTATAGATACAAAGATTGATTCAAATCTGTATAAATGTGTATTTCGTGTGTTAGATGATGAATTATGTGTTATCAGAGTTTTGCATAATATGAATATATGCAGGCAGAGTCGAGGCGAAACACAAAGAGGAGAATGATTCAGAGGAATCTTAATGGACCATCAAATCCAATTGGAGAACCCAAGTGATGCTATGGAATGATCGGGAGTAAGAATTCACAAAGTTAAGTCAAGCGGAAGTGAATTAAGCAGTGAAAGAGCGAAAGGCTGAAACATTTGAAGAAACTCGAAAACAACAGAAAATTAAAGAAATGGTGGAACATCTAAGTGAAGTAGAAGAGCGAAGAAATGAAGTATAGGCACATAGTAACCATTGGATCTGGATGATCAATCGCCAGGATTAAATCACATGGTGGAAGAGCGTGGAAGATAATCAACGAAGAAGTGGTTTCGCAACAGGAAATGGTTTTTCTGGTTGAGAATAAGTGGTAAGTGGTATTGAAGGGTGAGCATTGATTCCACTTATCGAGTGACACATAACATTGAGGAGGAGAGAGGAAACCACTTTATCGGGTGGTTATTCCTCGTGCTTGTTGTCTACCCGAAATCGTTGTAAACTGTCAGATCCTTTGAGTATAGATCGACGGTGGAGGATTGTCGTGCAAATTGTTTTATCGGCGCAGCGGAAGCGAATGATAAGGGCGGACTTGATATCATTATAGGCACATTTGTATATGTTTTTAAATTCAATATCGCGTTAATCGCATATCGAATGCGATAGAGGCCTGTGTAATATGACTGTAGATGAGCGATTAGCGATTCCAATAAAGGACCATGCATCGATAGCTATGCAGAGGCCGTATAAAAGGCGGAAAAGGTATGTTTTGTGTATGATTCCTTTGTAAATGGGTTATAATGAATTAAGCGCGGATATAAGGGTTCACATGTAAGTCCAACATTATTAAAGCGCGATGAGGGTTCATGTGTTAAAATATATGTAACCAATGTTAAAAAGGGGAAGGTTATATATATGCAGTTAAGGGATAATGAAGGTTATGAGGAGTTTTAAAGTCCTGATAGGAAGGATTTAATGAAAGGCTTTAATAAAGTCATAAATGAAGGCTTGAGGGTTGATAAAGTCCCGATACATGCATATTGAAGGAAGGGTTAGACTATGTTGGGCATTAGTAAATCATTCCGCATAGGAATTGATTAATGTGGGCCTTAAACCTTAATTTCAAAAGATTTAACTCGACAGAGAGTTAAAATTCCTAGGACAGACATGATATGTGCATAATCCATGCAAACTGTGGGTAAAGCAGGGGTAACCCTGCGTCAGTAATCAATTGTGATGGAGTCATGAGGCTTTTTATCCGTGGGAAATTTGTTCAATATTTGATTAAACATGTAATTAAAATATTTGACCTTTTATTTTTTCTCCATATTTAGATTCCCTAACTTGTTTAATAACATGGCTACAGTTTTATCATCAACAAACTTTTCACGGAACAACTTTTTAAACCCCTTCCAATTCCGAATTAAGTTTGCAGGAAGACTGTGATACCGAACAATTTCTCTACCATCTAAGATACAAGGAAAGAGTATACATGCAACATCATCATATCGTACCTCGATCATCTACAGGTGTAGGTAGAAGTTATCCAGATGGCATTTTGCTTTGATTGCCTTATCAGGGTCATATTTCGTTAACAACTTTTTTGGGTTCCATGGCATCTTATGTAAAATACCCGAAAGAGTGAGTGGGTCCTAAGAAATCCAATCCAAATCTTGGCTTGCCATTTTCTCATCTTTTTCCCTCCTCCGCTTAAGAATCTGAGGAATCTACTCTACGACTACCAAACCCATGGAAAGTGTCTTCTAAGAGCACAACGTTGTCCTCGTCCCCTTCGTTGTAAGATGGGGGTTGCAAACTCCTTTGACTCTTCAAGGGTAGCAAAAACCAAATCTTCAACTGTATAAACCACTATCCCGGTAGGAGTTGTTTATTTCTTCTTTAGAAAATAAGGAATATTATTTGTTCTAGGAATTAATCCAATAGCCCTTGCAAAGTGACGGGTTATAGGCTGAATTTCTAGGATGTCCTCGTAGGAAACTTCATAAGTTTGTTCCAGGTCGGGTTGAGAAGACTTGCCTATTTTAGGAATATGAGTCACAAAAGTGATGGGAGTGTTGTTATCTTGTCGAGAGGAAGTATGATGTTGGTGGGTGGAGTTATCAACCATAAAAATTTGCTTCCCTCCTTCTAGCGCCAAAAATGTTGACAGTGTTGGACCTACCAACATTCAAAAGGGTCTCCTTGATATGTGATCCCAATTAGATCTCCACCATTTGGTATAGGGGCCCTATCCAGAATACAAACAACTTGTTGAAAAGTGTGCAACAAGAAATGCTAAAAATAGAAGTGCTAAAAATAGCACTGCTATAAATAGCAGTTTGGGTACAAGCGCTGGATTGGGCAACAGGGAATGAAAAATGGAAGTGCTAAAAATAGAAGTTCTATTTTTATCAGTTTAGAATGCCTTCTTATTTTAGTGAGTCCCTGGACTAAACATAGGAAGTAAAATTCGAATTCGATATCAACAACAGTTTGAAAATTAACTAATTAATTCATCTTGAGTTAATTAGTTAAGGAAAATCAAACTTGAAGTCTATGTGAGGACATGCAACAATTTCTCCTTTGATTGAGGAATTTAACCTTCAGTTAAAGAGATAAGAGTGAGTTGTAATATTGAGTTGTAATTAGTTGACTTAGTTTAACTTGGCCAAGTCCAATTAGATTAATTTAACAGTTTTTTAAATTAATGAGAGTTCAGTTAGTTAATGGTTGCATGCATGTAACTACTGTAATTCAGATAACTGAGTATTCACTCATGGATAACTCATGCATGTCAGTTCAGTCAGAGACCCAGTTGAGATCAGATGGAGGGATAGTGTACTATCAGTTGCTAGGATATTCCTTGGCAAATATTCCTTGCATGTAGAAGGAATATTATTCCTTATGGATTGCGCAATTGGACCCGAGGTTACAGTGCATGTGATGAGGCCAATTCACACATGTGATATCATTGGACCCTAATCAAAACTACGCGAGGAAATAGGAGGCTTGGAGGGCTTGAGGAAGATATATGCTATGTCTATTGAGTCTGTGAGCAGTATTATTTGAGTGCAGAGAGATCAGGATAGCTTGAGAGCTAATTCTTTTTGTAACTTGAACAAGATTTCCATTTGTATGATAATACAGAGTTGGGTCTTTAGGCTGGTGCTTTCCCCAGTGATATATCTTCTGTGTTATGGTTGATTACTTCTCATTCTCAGTTATATATGTTCATGATTGATGTTGCTTATGTTCGATTGAGCTTCTGCTAAATTGTTTGTAGAAGTCGATCAAGTATTTTGCTTTAGTACATTGCATTACCAAGTGATCTACAGAGGGAATTTCTACATGGTATCAGAGCAAAGGTGATCAAGGAAGAACAATATACAAGCAGGAGAAGTACGAAGTTTGGTTTTCGAATATTGAATTGAGTTCTTATCACATCTATTTCACCGATGGCATTCAGTGGCTTAAGACTCGAATATGCCCTTGATGGTAGTTCAAATTATATAGTTTGGAAGGATCACATGGAGGCAGTATTGGAAGATAACGGTCTCAAGGACTTCATTGATCAAGAAGTCCAAAAGCTGACTGATTCTACTCAACTGGCGGAATGGAAGAGGTGTGTGGCTAGAGCTAGGATAATCCTCTTGGAGGGAGATCGAGATCACATTATCTCGAGCCTCCATGGGAAGGAGACTCCGTTTTTGATGTGGAAAACATTGAAAGATATGTATCAGAATAGTAGTGATCAGAGGAAGCTGGTGCTGAAGGACAAACTTCACAAGATCAAGTGCGAAAAGGGCAACAAAATCTCTATGTTCCTGAACAAGCTCACCACCTGTAGGGATGAGCTTGCAAGTGTAGGGGTCGTGACAGCTGACGATGACATGGCGAGTCTAGCACTCCTCGGTCTTCCTAAGAACTGGCATAGCTACCAGGACTCGGTTAATGGAAGATAGAAACTACCAAATTGGGAATGACTTTGGTTAGATCTGATGCAGGAGGAGATAAGGTGGAGCACTAGGGATGGATCTTCATAAAAACAAGATAATGAAGAAAATATAGCTTTCAAGGGAAAGGGAAGGCATCCCAATCCAAATCTTCTCATGGTGGGAAGAAGGTTGACAAGTCGAAGGTGCGATGCTTTCACTATCATGAAGTGGGCCATTATGCTATACATTGCCAACAGAAGAAATCCAAGAAGGGTTCCTCAAAGGGATTTGATGGTGATGCACTAGCTTCACAATTTGAGCTGGATTTCTCGCTTATCACATGCATGGTTTCATCCATGGTGGGATGTGTTTCGTACCTAGACAATGGAGCTTCTTTCCACATGTTGGGTGACAAGAATATTTTCAGTACATTGGAGGAGAAGGATCTCCAGATGTGGATCAAAATGGGCGATGATGGAAAGTAATGTGTCTCAGGTGAAGGTACAGTTGTGTTTCAGAGGGAGCATGGTGTTCCTCTCACCCTATCTATTGTTAAATATGTACCAGGTTTGAAAAAGAATCTTGTGTCTATTGCTATGCTAGAAGATAAAGGCTATGATGTAATCTTTAATAAAGGAAAAGTGTTCCTGAGGCATATAGACACTGGACAGACCAAGCGAATAGGGATTCGAGTAAAGAATCTCTACAAGCTAGAGGTAGATGACTGTGATGCACTGAGTTCCAAAGCAGAGGTGGTGCAAAGCCAAGATGTTGGCGAGCTATGGCATAGGAGATTGGGCCACTTGCATCACGAGGCCTTGAAGATCATGCAACAAATTTCTACTGTCTTACCCAAGGAAAAACTGGAGCAAACGGATACATGCAAAGGATGCACCCTTGGTAAGTATGCGAAAGCTTCCTTTTAGGATCGGGATAGTAGAGCTGGAGCAATCCTGGAGCGAGTTCACTCAGATGTGCGTGGACCATTCTCTACAGCCTCCACCACTAAACAAAGGTACTATGTTATTTTCATTGATGATTTTTCTCGTAGATGCTGGATCTACTTTATACAAAAAAAGGATCAAACCTTCTTGAGGTTTTGTGAGTTTAAAGCCTCAGCAGAGAAAGAATCTGGGAAGAAAGTAAAAGCCTTGCATAGAGAAAATGGTGGAGAGTATATCTCCCAGTATTTTAAAGACTTTTGTGCAGCAGAAGGAATTAAACGGGAACTGATGGCACCCCATAACCCACAATAGAATGGGGTGGACGAAAGGAAGAATAGACCTATTGTGGGAGCAGCTCGAGCAATGTTGCATGACTAGAGCCTAGCACTTCATCTGTGGGCTGAGGCATGCAATACAACAGTGTATCTTCAGAACAGAAGTCCTCATCATGTTTTGGGGATGAATACACCTATGGAGGCTTTTTCGGGGAAGCAACCAAATGTGATTCACTTTCGTATCTTTGGATCACTAGTTTTCTGTCATGTGACCAAAGATGCTCGGAAGAGGCTAGACCCAACAGCTGAGTTGGGGATACTCGTGGGGTACGCAGATACACCACAACTCTATCGTGTGTTTATGCGTGCCAGTCAGAGGACCGTAGTGCGAAGGGATTTGAAGTTTGACGAGCAGAGAGCCATGCGAGTGTCACTTGAGAGGGAGCACAAGTTGCATGGCGATGAGGAAATTTTAGTTCCAAAGGAGGAGGAGCCTCTTAATGATGTGGATCAGCCACATGTAGAGGATCCAGTAGTGGAGACCACCACTGCTGGAGAGTCTTCCAGAGACGGGTGGAAACACTCGCGGGAAGCTGACAGATTGATGCAGGATGCAAGAGAGAATGTGGGGCAGCCATCCTCTCAGCGCAGACAGAGGAGATCTCTCGAGAGATACACTGGCTACATGGCCCTGGTTGGGGAGTGTGTAGTGACCGAACCTTCTTCTTTTCAGGAGGCAATGCAACAATTAGTCTGGGTTGACGCAATGGTAGAAGAGTACGATTCTATCATACGAAACAGTGTGTGGGATGTTGTTCCTAGACTTGCGAACAAGTCAGTGGTTAGTTCCTGATGGATTTACAAGGTAAAGCAGGCAGATGATGGCAGTTTTGAGAAACACAAGGCAAGGTTTATTGCTCGAGGTTTCTCACAGGCAGAGGGATCACATGCAGCCATACCTCTAGGTAGGAGGTGGGGCAATGTGGAGTGATCATCCCAAGGAGGAGGGGCAGGATCCTTGAGGTACCCAACCTCTTTGATTTGACCTTGCTACAAGAGCCCCGATGAGGAGTAACATGACTGACTGATTGGGTAGAGACAGATGCGGATGGAGCGGCAGAGAGAGCTACAGTGCAGGAGTCCCAAGACTGTGTAGAGCTAGGAGGCTGCAACGGTGCGAGATGCATGGAGTGTTGCAGCAGCTCAGAGGTCAGAGAGTGAGCACTTGTTAGCAGTAGGTAGAGCTTCAACATTAGAGTATGTTTCTAGCCCAACAGAGAGGTTAGTGGGGAGTTTTTTGTTCCGAGAGTTGCTAGAGCAACCACATTTGGTAGATGTGCTACATGCAACACATTCCAGAGGTACATGATCAAGTTCATGTTGAAGCCTTTCTTGTTGAGAGGGAGTGTTGAAAAGTGTGCAACAAGAAATGCTAAAAATAGAAGTGCTAAAAATAGCACTGCTATAAATAGCAGTTTGGGTAACAGTGCTAGATTGGGCAACAGGGAATGAAAAATGGAAGTGCTAAAAATATAAGTTCTATTTTTAGTAGTTCAGGATGCCTTCTTATTTTAGTCAGTCCCTAGACTAAACATAGGAAGTAAAATTCAAATTTGATATCAACAACAGTTTGAAAATTAATTAATTAATTCATCTTGAGTTAATTAGTTATGAAAAATCAAACTTGAAGTCTATGTGAGGACATGCAACAGTTTCTCCTTTGATTGAGGAATTTAACCTTCACTTAAAGAGATAAAAGTGAGTTGTAATATTGAGTTGTAATCAGTTGACTTAGTTTAACTTAGTCAAGTCTAGTTAGATTAATTTAACAGTTTGTTAAATTAATGAGAGTTCAATTAGTTAATGCTTGCATGCATGTAACTATTGTAATTCAGATAACTGAGTATTCACTCATGGATAACTCATGCATGTTAGCTCAGTTAGAGACCCAGTTGACATCAGATGGAGGGACAATGTACTATTAGTTGCTAGGATATTCCTTGGTGAATATTCCTTGTATGCAGAAGGAATATTATTCCTTATGGATTACGAAGTTGGACTTGAGGTTACAGTGAGTGTGATGAGGCCAATTCACACATGTGATATCATTGGACCCCAATCAAAACTACACAAGGAAATAGGAGGCTTGGAGGGCTTGAGGAAGATATATTCTATGTCTGTTGAGTTCGTGAGCAAGATTGTTTGAGTGCAGAGAGATTAGGATAGCTTGAGAGCTAATTCTTTTTGTAACTTGAACAAGATTTCCACTTGTGTGATAATACAGAGTTGGGGTTTTAGGCTGGTGCTTTCCCCAGTGATATATCTTCTATGTTATGGTTGATTACTTCTCATTCTCAGTTATATTTGTTCATGCTTGATGTTGCTCATGTTTGATTAAGCTTCCGCGAAATGGTTTGTAGAAGTAGATCAAGTGTTTTGCTTTAGTACATTGCATTACGAGGTGATCTATAGTGGGAATTTCTACACAGCTTGTCGTCTACTTAAACATTTGCCTTTGATTTAACTATCATCAAGAGTGAGAATCACATATATGCCTTCAAAAAGCAAGCAAGTGTGCTTGGTGAATGTTTAGTTGCAGGTGCATCAAGGTTCTTTTACTGTAGAGGGGACAGAAAGTGAGCCTCTAAGAGAGAGGTAATAATACCACCCTAATAAAGACACACAAACATGAATCTTTTGTCTAACATCCAACGGAATAGTCCACAAAGACTCGACGATTGTTATAAATATTACAACACACTCTCAATAAGATAAGAACTAAAATAACTGAAATAGTTCAACTACCTTAGTATTGGTGAAAGCAAACATGAATCATAAACATTCAGATAATAGTCTTACAAACATTCATAATCCATGTATGAAAATGTTTTGGCCATTAGGGTTCGAATATTAAGTAAAAGTCCCAAGATGCATGAATACAACGAAGATCACTTGCTCCAATCGTGGAGCGTTGGAACCACCACTTACTTCAATAGTGGAGCGTTGGAACCACCACTTACTCCCCAAAAGTACTAACTTATCTCTCTTATGCCTTATGGGAGAAGCCAATGTTAAAAGTCCTTTACATGAGAAATGAGGATCTATTTATAAATTGAGGAGTGACCTTTCATATCCTCACGACTCTTGACTTTCTAACTTCTAGTGACCTTTTGACTTCTACAGCCTTTGACGTTAAAAATTAATTTTGGAATTACATATGACTTTTGGTATTAAATGTCCTTTGGACTTCCATGACTCTTGTACTTCTACTTGTTTGTCCTTTACAAAGATTACACTATTACATCTTGACTTCCACATCATCATATGATGAAACTAGACACATCACTATCATGGATGACTGGGACTGATGGCATGAATTTGCTTAAGTGGTGACATAACTACCACTATATTTTTTCTTTGTTAATCTTTTGATCGTAGCACTTTCACCCTCTAAAGGGTCTTTAATCTTGGATTCTTTATAGTGCTTCGATCATCGAGTTTCAGGTGTGTTCTTGGTTCTTTTCACACTTCCTTTGTTTGTGCTCTTTTCCCAATCTTCCTTGTGTGTGCTTGCCATGAGGTCCTTGGAATATGTGTTTCTGAAATCACCAATGACAAGCAACTATCAGTCTGAAAATATCCTACTCTACCATGTTTTATGCATATTTTCCTATTTATGCCTTTTCAGTGTGCTTAAAACGCTCAAAGGAGCTTCAGGGTGCAAGGGCACACCTTGACAGGCTGACGGACTAGGGAGGAGGAGCTTTGAGGCTTCGGCAAGTGCTCATGCACCCAAAGGAAGAAAGTAAACAAGGAAGGGCACATGTCACAAGTTCGAAGGATGAAGGGGAAGGCTTTGGGCTTCCCAAGTGCATGATGTGCTCAAGGGAGAGAGGGAAGGCACAAGGCACACTCCCAAAGGTTGAAGGTTGAGGATTCATGCCTTTGGGGTGCACTCATGCTCTCAAGAAGCCTCAGGAAAGGCGAAGGGCACACTCTTGAAGGTTGAAGGTTGGGGCTTCGTGCCTTCAGGGTGCACTGATGCAATCGAGTTGTTTAGGATGGCGCATGGCACATAGGGGTAGGATGAAGGATTGAGCTTCGTGTCTTCAGGGTGTTCTGGTGCACTCAAGAAGGGTGCACTTATTCACGTCAAAGGAGTACACTCAAGGAATATTGTTGGGTCCCTATAATACTAGTGATTACCCCATTACTATTGTAGTTGTATCCCTTATTAATATCGTTGTGCCCTTATTGTCCCCATATTGTTATTACTGTGCCCCATAGAATCCCCCTATTGTTATTTTTGTGGCTTTATATTATTATTGTTAGGTCAGTTGGGTTATATTGTGACTCCTTAGACTCCTATATATAGAAAGGAGGTTTTGTCATTTGAATCATCCAAGAATTGTTCATTTATGTAATGTAAAGGAGGCTTCCCCCTCGAAGAGGCTGAATTCTATGGTGTTGATCTATCTTTTCTATCTTTTTCTTGAGTTGGTTTCATAACATTTGGTATCAGAGCTTTGGATTCTAGGGTT
>APFE030755703.1:0-10399 GCA_000404065.3 Pinus taeda
ATCAACTGAAAAGTTTGAGAGATCCTTTGTCTCTTCTATGGTGGTGACAATCACATCAAACTTTGAGGGTAGGACCCTCAATAGTTTCTCCACAATCCTCCTTTCTTCAAGAGTTTCTCTATGAGACCTTATCTGTGTGACCAGACAAATTGCTTGTGTGAAGAATGAGTCAATATTGTCTGACTCCTTCATGCACAGGTTCTCAAAATTTTTCCTCAACAACTGTAGTTTTGTTATCTTCACTCTCTCCATGCCTTGATAGGCTGTCTTGAGAGTTTGCCATGCTTCTCTGGATGTCTTGGCTGCTGCTATCCTTGGAAACACACTCTCATGCACTGCTTGATATAAGAATACAAGGGATTTTGAATTCTTCTTTTTATTGCTCTTCAACAGCTCTTTTTCTGCCTGAGTTAATCCATTAAACTCTTCTTCATTTGCTGGCTCTTCAAATCCATATTCAACAAATTCCCATAAATCTTGTGAGGCAAATACAGCCTTCATGGTTATGGCCCAATAGTCATAGTTTTTTCCATTGAACTGTGAGAGTTGGGTATTAAAAATACCCATGCTGGTGCTGGCCATTCTTTCAATACTTGACTTAAATTATTTCTTGGATGAGTCTTCACTCTGCTGGTGAAGCTGCTACCACAATAAACCCTTCCTTCAGCTTCTTTGACACTTCAAAGAGCCTAGACTGGCTCTGATACCATGTTGGGAATTTATGATAATTCCATAATAGACAGTAAAAAAAAATGCTCTGTTTTAACACTCTGTTTTTAACTCAGAAAATTGAAAATTGTTTTCTGGAAATGGTGTTGCAGCAACACAGTTTGGTGTTGTAGCAACGTAGTTTTTGGTGTTGCAGCAACACAATTTATTTATTTATTATTTTTATTATTTATTATTTATTTATTTTTTTAAACTGAATTTCAACAGTGCACAACAGAAGGGAAATTGTATTCATTTACAATACTTCCTCTAACAGAGGGATTTCTACAAGACCACTTTAAAGACAGTTCAAAAACTTAAAAAAAAACTTCACGCTATAAACAGAAATTACATTACTGTGTCTGCACTGCTGTACATTACAGAAAACAAAATACTCTGTCTCCTCTGAAAAATCAACACGTTGTTTTTCACTGCTGTGTCTGCAATCCTGTGCATCTACAAAAACACTTTGTTTCTGCTCAGAATTAACACTGTTGTAACACTCTGTTTCTTCCTTGAAACATTTTACACTGCTATGTGTAAATTTCATTCATACATTCACGCTGCTGCATACATAAAAAAAACTTCTGCACTGCTGTGCATTACAAAAAGAACTCTATCTCTGTTCAAAATTTTTTTTACACATACTGCTGTGTTTTCCTTGCATTTTCAGATTCAACAGAAAACTGAACTTAACATTTTTCTTGTGCCGTAAGAACAAAACTACATCTGTGAATTAAAAAAAATAAAATTAAAATCCTACCTACATTTACCAACCACAGCAATAAATTACCATCATTCCGTGAGTGACCACCATTCCGTAATAAATTGCTGTGTAATTGGTGATTCAGGAAAGGACTGGAGTTGTGGCTATTTACTAGAAGATTCATCAATGCAGTGGTATGGCTGTTGATTCATCAGTACAGGGGTATGGCAAAGGACTGGCCTTGCAGTTGAAAATAATATTTCAACAGTATAAACTTTCCAAACCCATAAATTAGATCTTAAGGTGGACATTATAGATTTTATAGAGGTGTGTGATTCCTCCAACACCCTCTTTAATCCTAGCTTGGAGAAATTAAATCTGATCCAAACTTTGACACTATGAAAAAATTTAAAGTTATACCAAAATTCACCAGTCTTAATAAACTTTCCAAACCCATAACTGAAATTCCAAATTAAAATTATACCAAAATTCACCAGTATTAATAAACTTTAGATGTAGTGGCTCCTCCGTGCAGGGAATCAATTATTGAATTGAGACTTCTGTGATCCATATCAAATTTTTGAAGATTCTTCGGCAAAAATCACATAGAGAAATTTTTGTCGTTTTGAACCAACCAGTGTGGTTCATCGTCAGGACAAGTTGAATGAGCATATCTGGCTATGCACTTTAAATAGATAGGGCAGAATATCCAATGACTCAAATTTCTCGATAGGTAACAGCTAAAAAGACAACAACTCGATTCGACCGGATAACAACTAGTTTGACTATGATAAGGGGTATTATATTAATTTATGTATTATTTACTCTATTATTTATTATTATTTATTTAATTTTTAATTTTTTTTTTTTTATATTAAAGAGAATTGGGTTATTAATATAGAAAATAAAGATAAGTAATTAATATAATATAATAAGTAACATCATAAAATAAATTAATTTTCACAAATAATACTTAATAATCTAAATTAATTAAAATGGTTAGAAATAAAAAAGTAAATTAATAAAATAAATAAATAAATAAAAATAAACTAATTTCAATATATCATTAATTAATCTTTAGAATAAATACAAAATAATTAGTTGTAAAAACCAATTAGAGTAATATTTAATTAATATTTTAAAAATAGAAGATATATATTCCATTAAAAAATTAGAGAATTCAAGTGTTGGAAAATAAAAATTAATTCAAGGTCTATTTTAAGGGTAAAAATAGTATATTAGGTTTTTTTTTTTAAAATTAATTAATTATAAATAGATTAAATTAATTTTGTAGATAATTAATTTTAAAATTATAGTCAAAGAGTTTTCTCATATAATATTAATAATAAATAATAATAATAATAATAAATGATAATATAAGGGAGGGGAAGAAAGAAAATGACTAGGAGGAGAGGGCTGGGACCCAGCAACTACTGATCTTCCAGCCATCCTTTCTATTGAGATTGTTTGGTCTTTTTTCAATCTCCAGGGCTTCCCTAAATTTCCGGTGATGGAATTGTGACACTTTAACGATCACACTAGTCTCCTCGATGCAGACATGATGATTGGTTTTCTCCACATGCTCTGCTAAAGAGGAAGACTTAGTTCTCATATGTTTGAGGTCAGCTACGTGCTCACTAATCCTTTGATTAATGGAGCGACCAGTTTCACCAATATAGGGGGTCCCCCATGAACAAGGAATAATATAAACCCCTTTCATGTCCTTAGGGTCGATGGGATCCTTCACCGATCTAATGGATTTACAAATGGTGTTAAGAGGTCTAAAAGTTGCGGGGACATTATGCTTCTTAAGAATCTTTACAATCTTATGCATGACCCCCTGAACAAATGAAAGATGGACACAAGGAATCCGCTCATCAGGCCCTCTTCTGGTTAACGAATTCTTAGCTGCTTTGAGGAAAGCCTTTTGTCCCAAGTGTCTACTATAACCGTTTTCAACAAAGACATTAAGGAGATGGGATTTCTCCTCCTGGAAGCTCTTATCATCAGAGATCCTTAAGGCATGAGTTGTAAGGGTGTTGAGAACCCCCAACTTCTGGGCCGGGAAATGGTGGGAACTAGCATGAAGATACTACTCCGTATGAGTTTTCTTACGAAACACTCGGTGGGAGAGGGAACCATCCTCATTCTTAGAGATAAGAATATCAAAGAAAGGGAGGCAACCATCGACTTCTTGTTTCATAGTGAACTTAATAGCCGAGGATTGATTATTGAGATGATCGAAGAAGAGATCTAACTCCTCTTGGCCGATGAGAGCAATCCTATTACGCCTAGAATCTATGGGCTCCCTCTCCCACAGAGTGTTTCGCAAGAAAACTCATACAGAGCAATATCTTCATGCTAGTTCTCACCATTTCCCGGCCCAGAAGTTGGGGGTTCTCAACACCCTTGCAACTCGTGCCTTAAGGATCTCTGATGATAAGAGCTTTGAGGAGGAGAAATCCCATCTCCTTAATGTCTTTGTTGAAAACGGTTATAGTAGACACTTGGGACAAAATGCTTTCCTCAAAGCAGCTAAGAATTCGTTAACCAGAAGAGGGCTTAAAGAGCGGATTCCTGGTGTCCATCTTCCGTTTGTTCAGGGGACCACGGATAAGATTGCGAGGATTCTTAAGAAGCATAATGTCCCCGCAACTTTTAGACCTCTTAACACCATTCGTAAATCCCTTAGATTGGTGAAGGATCCCATTGACCCTAAGGACATGAAAGGGGTTTATACTATTCCTTGTTCATGTGGGACCCCCTATATTGGTGAAACTGGTCACTCCATTAATCAAAAGATTAGTGAGCACGCAGCTGACCTCAAGCATATGAGAACTAAGTCTTCTGCTTTAGCAGAGCATGTGGAGAAAACCAATCATCATGTCTATGTCGAGGAGGTAGTGTGATTGCAAGAGTGTCGCAATTCCATCACCGGAAATTTAGGGAAGCCCTGGAGATTGAAAAAAGACCAAACAATCTCAATAGAGAGGATGGCTGGAAGATCAGTAGTTGTTAGGTCCCAACCCTCTCCTCCTAGTCATTTTCTTTCTTCCCCTCCCTTATATTATTATTATTATTATTATGAGAAAACTCTTTGACTATTAATTTAAACTTAATTTATCTACAAAATTAATTTTAATCTATTTTAATCAATTAATTTGATTGAACTATATTAATTAATTTTATTATATATTTTTTTTTACCTTAATTCACATAAAGTTAATTTTAAATAATAATCTATTTTATAATTAATTAATTTAACTAATATTACTATTTTTTTACCCTTAAAATATAGAACTTAATTAATTTTTATATTTCAACACTGATTCTCTAATTTTTTAACGAATATTTTATTAATTTTATATTTAATAAATTATATTAAATATTACTCTAATTTGTTGTTTTATAGCTAATTATTTTTTTATTCTTATTCTAACAATTTAGATTAATTAATAATATATTTTGAAATTAATTTTTATTTTATTATTTATTTATTTATATATATTAATTTTACTTATTCTATTTCTAACAATTTTAAATGAATTTAAATTTATTAAATATATTTGAAATTAATTTATTTTATGATTTACTTATTATATTATATTAATTTAATTTACTTATGTTTATATTCTAATTAATATCGAATTCTCTTTTATATTATAAAATTAAAATTAAAATTAAATAAATAAATAGATAAATATATATAAATTAATATAATATCCCTTATCATAGTCAAACTAGCCGTTATCCGTTCAAATCAAGCTGTTGTTTTTTTAGCCGTTACCTATCGAGAAATTTGAGTCATTGGATATTCTGCCCTATCTATTTAAAGTGCATAGCGAGATCTGCTCATTCAACTTGTCCTGACGATGAACTACACTGGTTGGTTCAAAACGCGTCGACAAAAATTTCTCTATGTAATTTTCACCCAAAATTCTTAAAAAATTAATAAACTTTTCAAACCCATAACTAAAATTCCAAATTAAAATTATACCAAAATTCACCAAAATTAATAAACTTTCCAAACGCATAACTAAAATTCCAAATTAAAGTTATCCCAAAATTCACCAATGTCGATAAACTTTCCAAACCCATAATTCCAAAATAAAAATTATAGATTCAATAAAGATGCAGTGATTCCTCGCACATATATCATGAAAGTTCATCGTTTTGAGCAGAGGTACTTCACTTCCATGCTCACTTATCATAGAAAGTTTAGTTTTTTATTTCGTACTTGAGGCTGTCCAGCTGCTCCGCTGTTTCCAAAAAATCGGCTGTCTACCAGAGGTGCTTCACTTCCATGCTCACTATCCCATAATAAGTTTAGTTTTTTATTTCGTACTTGAGGCTGTCCAGCTGCTCTAGTGTTTCTAAAAAAAGACAAACATATGTGGGTGCTGGAACGATGCATTCCCACTAGAATGCGCATGGATATTATTTTATTTTATTTATTAGAATCATGGCACTGCTTTGTTTTGGAGGATGGCGATTTTATTTTAGTGGTTCAATGCTGAATCTATATTAATACTATTTTCAAATCAATATGAAGCTCTTTTATAATCTCAAAGTCACGAGATATTACTGTTATCCTTTTAGGTTTACGAGACCTAATTAAATAATATTATTAAACTAACCTACTTTATAATTGCAAAGCACGGACTTAAATTAAACCAGATATCCAGATAAGATGCTCCTAAAAAGTAAATGAATCACCAATATTTTAGGAATCTCAGTTGTCACCCTAGCTCGAAACCAGTAAGCAGTGGGATCTTAATTGGGATCATTTTAAATCCACGTTTATATCATATAAACTATTGTTGAATATAAACATAATCATTCACAATAATAAAAAAGTAGTTGTTAGTAGACTTTTTTGGACTTTTTGAAAAGAGTAATATTATTGCAAAAAAATCAGTCATGTGCATGTGAAGTTTTATAAGTGTTATTATGTCTTTGGGAATGCTGAAACTTATATGTGGAATGATTAAATGTTAAAATATTTAAAAAAACATATTAATATTTTAAATAGGTTTTATTGATAATTTAGTAAAATTTTACTTGTGTTTAAAGTAGTGTCCAAATTGATGAGTTGACCTACTTCTTTGCAGCATGAAGGCTGGAGAAAAGCAAGAAGGTCCTCCACATCCAACACTAACCTCTTCAAATCCTCAAGTTTGTGTAGAAGGTAGTCCTAAGCTTCACACCTATTAATGAGGATGTTAGAATTAATGGAGAAAGCTAGTCTTTTCCACATTTGGTTGTTTGTTGTTGTAGGATAAGATTGAGACCCTTTGATTAGATCTAAGATCCTATTATTTAGGGAGTGGTTCAAACCACCCTGTTCATGTGCTAGTTTATATGTAACAATTCTTTGTGAGAAAGAACGTAGAGCGTTCTGCCAGAGGCAGTCTCCAAGTGCAGTCTCTCACTTGAGAGTTGCTCAGCTTAATTAATAAAGTTTGATTCTTCAATTTTTATCATGGTATCAGAGCTTCAAGGCTGAGAATGTGCATGTATGCCTGAGTGGAGGATCTGCGTGAACGAAAGTCGATCAGTGAAGGAACAAGCGAGTGAGCTGGGCTGTGGCTGCTAGTGGTCATGGAGTAGACTTTGAGGTGTGATGGGCACTAAATGTGTGGATGAGCTGCGGAGGTGTGCTAGGTTCTAAATGTGCGGAACAGCCTCATGTTGATGTGCAGCTGAGAGCAGAGAAAACTGCGTTGTTGGCAGAGGAAGAGCTCTTTTGATGGTGTAGTGGAGGCGTGGTGAGGCCCGAAGGCTGCGGATCAGTGGATCACTGTGAAAGTCATGTCAATAGTTGCACATGGAAGACATGAATTTGGCAAACAACACAGGAGGAGCTCACAAGTGCGGATCACTAGGAGCTCATACAAGCAAATGCGCCCGCTTAGGCTTCACATTAAACTCCAATAATAAATAGATACATTTTGTTAGGGATAGTAAAAAAAATCCCTAAATAATAGGAACTGAATGTCTACGAAAAAACTTAATCATAACTAAGTAACAATATTCACCTAATCTCCATTAATTCTAACACTCCCCCTTAATGGAGAAAGGGATTATTAAACACACCTAATGTATCCCTAAACAAATCAAACTTTAGTGTTCCCAGAGGCTTAATGAATATATCAGCCATATTATCACAAGAATTACAATACTCTACACAAATATCTTTGGATTGCACCTTCTCCCTGACAAAATGAAATTGAGTGTCTATGTGCTTGGTGTTTTTATGAAACACAGGATTGTAAGCCAGTTTGATGGAACTTTGATTATTGCAATTGATAATCATAGCTTCTATCTGTTCTTCTCCTGCATCTTGGAGAAGTCTACGCAACCAAACTGCCTCACATGTTATTGCACACATAGCTTGATATTCTGCTTCTGCTGAGGATAAGGCAAAAGTATGCTACTTTTTGCTGCACCAAGAGATGACCCCGGAACCAATGCTAAAGGCATAACCTGTAATTGATCTTCTATCATCTAAATTTCCCACCCAATCAGAGTTTGTATAACCTGTCAAGCTAACATCAAATGAGTCAGAATACAAAATACCAAAGTCTGATGTTCTTTGCAGATACCTTAATACTCCTTTCACTGCAAGCCAATGGTTGTCATGAGGTTGAGTCATGAACTGACGCAAAAAACTCACTGCATAAGCTAAATTTGGTCTTATTGTAGTCAAATAAATAAGACTAACAACCAATTGTCTGTACAGTGTTGCATCTGCATATCTCGAACCATCATTCACCTAAAGTTTGCTATTCTACTGTAAAGGCACAAATGCAACCTTATACTCATCCGTTTTGAACCTAGACAACAGACTCTTTGCATACTTACCCTGGGATAAGAAAGTTTGGCTTGAATCTCTCCAAACTTCTAGACCCAAATAGTAATGCATTTCTCCAAGGTCCTTCATCTCAAATTTCTGTGATAATTGCTGCTTGATTTCTTTAATGAGATTGTCTGAACTTCTTGTCATTATCATATCATCTACATATAAAGAAATCAACACTATATGTACCTCATCATTAAACACAATATATAAATTGGGATCATTTTTGCTCCATTTATAACCATGCATGAGGAAAAATGAGTCAATTTTTTCGTACCAGGATCTAGGAGACTGCTTTAAACCATACAAAGCTTCCTTTAATCTACATACTAAGTGCTCTTCTCCCTTCTTAACAAACCCCTCAGGCTACACTAAATATACTTCTTCTTTTAAGTCACCATTTAAGAAAGAAGATTTAACATCTAATTGATGTATTTTCCAATGATGCTTAGTGGCTAAAGCAATAATCATTCTAATAGTATTTAATTTTGCAACAGGGGCAAATGTTTCCTCAAAATCAATACCTTTTTTTTCTGGGAATACCCCTTTGCCACCAGCCTTGCTTTATGCTTATCAATAGACCCACTACTTTAAATTTCAACTTAAATAACCATCTACAACCTATCGGTTGTTTATCATTAGGAAGTTTTACTAGATCCCAAGTATTGTTCTTAATGATTAATTCATATTCCTCCTTCATTGCTTCCTTCCATTCAGAACTTTTACTAGCTTCATAAAAATTAGAAGGTTCTACAATGTTTAACATACCAGTCATGAGCGCACAATCCCTATATCGAGCTGGTAACTGTTTTGGCCTGCTCGATCTCCTAAGCGGTCAAGATTCAATTATAAAGATACTTTCTTCTCTTTATGGACTGAACTCGATTCCTTCCACATTATCGTGCTGATGCTGCTGTTCCTGTGGCTAAATGATTCCTGTTTCACTATCCTCTTCTGGAAGTAAGGGCACATGCCATTCTTCATTGTTTTGAACAAGATTTCCATCATCAACCTGTTCATGGAATATTACATCTCTACTGACAAACACCTTGTGAGTAGAAGGGTCAAACAATTTATAAGCCTTATACTCACTGCAATATCCAATGAAGGTACATTTAATGGCCTTAGAATCTAACTTCTTCTTGTTCTCTTTGGGAACATGCGGAAAAGCTTTACTACCAAATATTCTATGGTGACTTATTGTAGGCTTGAAGCCAAACAATGCTTCGAAAGGAGATTTATACTTAACACTTTTAGTAGGACTCCTATTCTTTAAATACACTACAATATTAACAGCTTTTTCCCAAAAACCATTGGTTAGATTCTTACCTTTCAATGTACTGTGAGCACACTCCACCAGTGTTCTATTTTTCCTCTCAGCTATTTCATCTTGCTGAGGAGTGTAAGGTGTTGTAAATTGTTGTTGTATCACATGCTCATTACAGTATTTGATGAAAATCCCTTTCTTGAATTCTTCGCCTTGATCTGATCAAAGAATCCTGATGAACTTCCCTATCTGCTTCTCAATCATGTTTATGAATTGCTTGAAATATTCAAAAGCATGAATTTTCTATTTAAGAAAATATATCCATGTGAATCTTGTATAGTCATCAACAAAGATTAAAAAATAGTAGGCCCCACCTAACGATCTTGTCTACATCAGGCCACATAATTCAGTGTGTACAAGCTCGAGTATATCCCTCCGTTTTCTGTCTTTAATGGCAGGAAATTCATCTCTATGCTGCTTACTGAATGCACATGCCTCACAATTAATATGCAACTTTTTTAAAACAGGAAGACCATCTACCATACCTTTGTTCTACAATAGAAGAAGGTCATTGAAATTGATATGCCCAAGTCACTGATGCCACAAATTTTCAGCAGACTTATCCGATGACATCAAGGCTTGTTGTGGCGTACTCTTCACATCCAGTTTGTAGAGTCCTCCTATGCGAATGTTATGGAAACAACTCAAGAAAAAGATAGAAAAGATAGATCAATGCCTTATAATTCAGCCTCTTCGAGGGGGAAACCTCCTTTACATTACATAAATGAACAATTCTTGGATGATACAAATGAAAAGACCTCCTTTCTATATATAGGAGTCTAAAGGGTCATAATATAAT
>APFE030755703.1:13415-25713 GCA_000404065.3 Pinus taeda
AAAAGATAGATCAACGCCTTAGAATTCAGCCTCTTCAAGGGGGAAACCTCCTTTACAATACATAAATGAACAATTCTTGGATGATGCAAATGAAAAGACCTCCTTTCTATATATAGGAGTCTAACGGGTCATAATATAATCACAACTGACATAACAATAATAATGTAAGGGCACAATAATAACAATAGGGCACTACATGGGTACATCAATATAATAAGGGGGTTGTAATGATAACAATAAGGGGTTACATTAGTAGTTAGGGGCCTAACATAATACCTGTAGCAATAGCTTTCATCTGGTCCGACAAGTCTTTAATAATAAAATGAGATTTAAAGAATTCTACCTTGAGATCCTGATCTGTAATCTTTGACACGGAAATTAGGTTCTTCTTAATACCAGGAATATACCACACATCAAATATATTCCTAATCTTTCCATCAAGTGGAGTAACAAGGACATCTCCATGTCCCTTGATCTCATACCCTCTATTATCTCCAAGGTATACTTTTACTCCAGTGTTGGATTCTCTAAAATTTATGAACCATTGCTTTTTACCTATCATATGTGAGTAGGCTCCAGAATCTATGACCCAAATATCTTATTCATCCTCCTCAATAGCTAAAGTAGTCTTAGCCTCAGCCATAAACAATTTGACATCCTGATTCTAATTTGCATCTGCATCAACCAAATGACCTACATGTCTTCTCTGCTTGTACCTCTCCTCATCTGCTGTTTTCTTATGGCAAAATTTAGCAACATGGCCTATCTTACCACAATAAAAGAATTTAGGAGCAGAGTCATGTTTATGCAAGGTCATACCTTGTGGTGTCCTTTTTCTTGATGCGTTTCCTCTCTTGTGATCAGCCACTGCTTTCCCTTTTGGCTTGAACTTTGTCATCAATGCAAGATCTGAATTTTGAGATTTGAGATACAACCTCCTTTCCTCTTCCCGTAGAAAAATCCCAGTGAGATCTTCAAAGCCTGGAGTATTTTCTCTTACATCCAATCCAGTTATAAACATTTGATAATCATCCATCATGTCGTTCATGGTAATTGTGAACATATCATCATTTTCCACGGTTTGGCCGACATCAGATAGTTTATCTTGAACTTCCTTTATCCAGGATATGAATGAAGAAAAAAATTCATTCTCCTCCATCTTGATTGAGAGAATCTTCTTCCTAAGGTACAAGGTTTGACTGGTGTTCTTGATCTCATACATATCTTTGAGAACTGTCTAGATGGCATTCGTTGTCTTGCAATCTCGAATGTGAGGGATGATGCAATCTTTGACTGATAACTTGAGTAGCACCTTTGCATTCATCTCCCTTTTTTCCTAGTCTTGAATTGTTGTATTTGATCCACCAGTTGCAGTAGTTGGCTTGACTTCATCACCGGTGGCAATGCTATAAGAATTTTGTCCCTCAAGCAGAGTCTGAAGCTTAAATTTCCAATTTGTATAATTGGAACCATCAAGATTATTAATCTCATTGAGATAAGCTTCAACAATTTGATTATTCATCTTAGATGAATAAAATCTTCAACAATCCTCAAATGTTAAAAAAAAATACCCTGATCACTGAGAATTTTCTTCGCAAAAAATTGCCCTCAATAATACTAATTTCTGAAATTTCAATTCTAGATCTCCTTTTAGATCACACCACAAAAAAAAATGTTTGAGGGAAGATTATTTCTTCACCACCGTGGGGAGGAGGAAGAATAGTAAACCTCTTACTCAATGTTGCCGCAGTCACCGAGCTTCTCTCAGTCAATACACTTCCTCTGCGCAAATAGCAGAGCACCCGCAGTCATCATGCGAAACCACTGCTTTTCACAAAAACAGGCAATGTCGTCCACCACGCTCACCAGAACCTTTACATAGCAAGGCTAAGAGATTCAGTCTCCATGCACTTCTCTTCAACGATCAACCACAAGCCGTCTCAATTGGCTTCTTCACATGGCAAAACTAGGGCGATCTACCCCTTCTACAGGCAACCTCCTCAAAAGAAAAACATAGCGATTCACCATTTTCCACACATGCAACCTTGAAAAATGCAGCAATTCAGATCATCACAACTCTTAAAATAGGCATCTACGACTAGTCACAAAGCTACATCTGATTCCTGCGACGATCGTCGTAGAGGTACACCATAATCATGCGACGAAGAGGAAAATAAAATCCACGTGAAGGAATGAACATTGTCATTGCAATTACCCTTCAACTTCTCTGTGACTCATCGCGCTTAGTCTTCAACTTCTAGCAACGATGTACCGTCCCTCAACTCAGCTTACAGGCCTCTCTTTCCTACAGCTTTGATACCATGTCAACAGTTGCACATGGAAGACATGAATTTGGTAAACAACACAGGAGGAGCTCACAGGTGCAGATCACTAGGAGCCCCTACAAGCAAATGCACCTGCTTATGCTTCACATTAAACTGCAATAATCAATACATACATTTTGTTAGGGATATTAAAATAGATCCCTAAATAATAGGAATTGAATGTCTAAGAAAAAACTTAATCATAACTAAGTAACAATATTCACCTAATCTCCATTAATTCTAACAAGTCATCTGCGTGTTTTTATTTTCTGAGAAGCATCGTGGAGTGACTGTGGTAGGGTAACGGCCTACAGATTAGTTCCTGTGCTAGTGGTGGCATTTCTTGAGGCACTAAAATCATGAGTTGCTAGGTGGAGGTTGTTGGCCGAGCGATGGACTATGGTGGAGGAGGAGCTCAGAGTGAGGGAAAGATCTCTCTCAGTGGTGCAGTGGAGGCGTGGTGAGGCTCAAAGGCTGCAAATCATTGGATTGTTGTGTGAAGGGTGTTGATCACTTCCAGCCTGTGTGAAGAAATGTTTTGGGCTCAGCAGCTTAGCGACCACTAGATCGAATCACATGCCTGTCTACATAGGATGCTCGTGAATTGGGCGAGGTTAACTCATTGAAACCTGCGTTATTGGTAGAAGGAGCCAATGATGAAGTCCAGTGGAAGAGTAGTGAGCCAACATGGTTGAAAACAAAAGCACAGTGATATTGGGTGGGCGGAGGTGTATGGCAAGCTTCTAATCTGTGCTAGCATCAGAAAATTCAGAGCAAGACATATCTGTTGTATGAGCGCTCTGCAGGTGTGCTTGTGCATCTCGATAGAGTTTTTGAACCGTTTCCACCTTGGAGATGACAAGCCGAACTTCTTGTACAATTGCTTGTTGAGCCAGAGAGATGGAGTTAGAGCAACCTATTCAAGATCTCCATCCCTTTGTCGAGTCGATTTTGTTCGATCTTGTGGACGAGTTGATCTGGTTTTGAAATTGGCTCTTCCATGGTAATCTAGTTTTCAGGTGAAATTGTTGTGGATCTAGTTTTTGAGGTGAAATTGTCGTGGATTTGTTTTTCAAGTGAAATTGGCTCCCTTTTCAGGACAGGTTTTGAAATTTTCTGAAATGTTTCAGTGTTTGATGTGAACGCTGGATCTTTTATGGCTTAAGTTTTAGAGTTTGGGCTTCTATTTCTGACCTAGAAGGTTTCGTGGGGTCTCAAACTCCTCACTCTGGGCTTGGCATCAACATCCACATCATTAGTGCCTTGTCTCTGAACCCATGCACATTTGTATTCCTTTTTATCAAAGTTGCATACTATGGTGTATGTTGTGGGATGTCTAAAGGCCACACTAGGTATCAGTTTTTCAAATTGGTGAAGCCGAGTAATAAAGAAATGTTCGAGGTTGAGTTGTTGGAGGTTTCGGTGCTAGACTTGAGAGCAAGTCATTTCTATTTGTGAGAGACAACTGAATCATTCATTTCCTACTTGCGCATTCATCACCAGACATATAACACATGACACGTTTGTAGCTATGTAGTGAGTTAATAATAGTGTAGACATTCAGTTTCTTCATTATAATAGCCAGATCTGCGAAGTCAGTATCAATATTGGTCACTAGATATTTTGTTTTTTGTGCCTGTTGTTCTTGCATGACGATAGGGAGGTGATCCATGAAAAGATACGTGCCAAGTTGTTTTTCATTCCATTTGCAGTTTTGTTGTGCATTCTTGACAATAGTTCAAAGGCAAGTTGAAACCCGCGTTATTGGTGGAAGGAGTCAATGATGAAGTCTAGTGGAAGAGTAGTGAGCCAACATGGTTGACAACAAAAGCACAGTGATATTGGGTGGGCGGAGGTGTATGGAAAGCTTCCGATCCGTGCTAGCATCAGAAAATTTAGAGTAGGATATATCTATTGTATGAGTGCTCTGCAGGTGTGCTTGTGCATCTTGATAGAGTTGTTGAACCGTTTCCACCTTGGAGATGACAAGCCAAACTTCTTGTACAACGGCTTGTTGAGCGAGAGAGATGGAGTCAGAGTAACCTATTCAAGATCTCCATCCCTTTGTCGAGTCGATTTTGTTCGATCTTGTGGACGAGTTGATCGGGTTTTGAAATTGGCTCTTCCACGATAATCTAGTTTTCAGGTGAAATTGTCATGGATCTAGTTTTTGAGGTGAAATTGTCGTGGATTTGTTTTTCAAGTGAAATTGGCTCCCTTTTGAGGACAAGTTTTGAAACTTTTTGAAATGTTTCAGTGTTTGATGTGAATGTCGAATCTTTTATGGCTTAAGTTTTAGAGTTTGGGCTTCTATTTCTGGACCTACAAGGTTTCATGGGGTCTCGAACTCCTGACTCTGGGCTTGGCATCAACATCCACATCATTAGCGCCTTGTCTCTGAACCCATGCACATTTATATTCCTTTTTATCAAAGTTGCATACTATGGTCTATGTTGTGGGATGTCTAAAGGCCAAGCCAGGTATCAGTTTTTCAAATTGGTGAAGCTGAGTAATAAAGAAATGTGCGAGGTTGAGTTGTTGGAGGTTTCGATGCTAGACTTGACAGCAGGTCATTTCTGTTTGTGAGAGACAACTGGATCATTCATTGCCTAATTGCACATTCATCACTAGGCATATGACACATGACACGTTTGTAGCTATGTAGTGAGTTAATAATAGTGTAGACATTCAATTTCTTCATTATAATAGCCAGATTCGCGAAGTTAGTATCAATATTGGTCATCAGATATTTTGTTTTTTGTGCTTGTTGTTCTTGCATGACGATAGGGAGTTGATCCATGAAAAGATATGTGCCAAGTTGTTTTTCATTCCATTTGCAATTTTGTTGTGCATTCTCGACAATAGTTCAAAGGAAAGTAGATTCATGATGGTTGTTCCATTTACAGTTTTGTTGTGTCTTCATTTTCTTCTTCAATTTCTACTATTTGTTGTTCTAGGCATCGAGATAAACTTGAAAGCAAGAAAGGATTATCGAACTCTACTTGGATAGCTAGTGGTTTCAGTTCAAGACGTTGTAGATTGCTTGATCTAAGGAGTGGGACCATTATTACGCACTTGATGCAAGGGAGAAAATAAAAGGAGAAATGGGTCAACAAAGGAGACTAAAAGAGTCTCAAAGGAAACTAAGGAGAAAGCATCAAGGGACAAATGCAATATATCGTTTTTTTGAATTTGGTGAAGAGTTTCCAGTCGACGCTCATGGACTTATCGCTAATCAAGTCAAGGATCATGATGAAGATCTAGAATTTGATGAAATCGTTAAGAGGCTAATGTTGGATCTACCCTCTTTTTCAGATATGAATTATGAAAGTTGGGCAACTGAAATGAAAACAACAATATGGAAGGTAAATTTATTTAATTGTGTTGAAGATGCTATCAATTTAAACTATGATAGTGGAGATGCATCATCATTATGTCTTATAACATTTGCATTAGATGAAAACATCATGTTTAGAATACTACATGAATATGGGAAGATTCAAAATGCAAAAGTTTTGTGTGATATTTTAGAAATGAAGTACATTTTGAATGAGTGCAAAGATGATGAAGGTATTGCTCTTGAAAATGATGATTGTGTTTTCAATCCCATAACTGATTGTGAAACTAAACATGTCAACATTGAAGATGCAATGATGGGTGATGAATGTGTGCTTGTAATTGACATTAAAACATGTGATGATGAAGATACAACCATTATTGTAGAATTTGAATTTTTTTATGAAGAAAGCTTCCCTGATGCAGAGATCTATGAAGTCAAATTTTATGAGACCTATGTATCTCATGATGAGTGGATCAATCTAATGCATGAAAAGCATATTATTAATGATTTTTTGTTCAATGAGAAGAAAATTCTATCTCCATATACAAATCAAATGCAAGACAACATGTTTGCAACAACAGAATTGAGTAAAGAGGTTGAAGGCATGAATCAACAAACTATGTCAGCAGAAAGAGATGGATAAATGAAAGCTCTCTTGAAGGAGTAGGAAGACAAGAGCCAAAATGTTCCTCTTTATGAATCTAACATTGTTTTTAAGTGTGCAGATATTGGCATTCAAGAAGAAACAATTGAAAAGTGCCAAGAACCTGCAACGTTGAATGTTAGCCTACAATTGAGATCAAGAAAAAGGAGGATAAGAGTTCAAGCATTCCACCATTGGGGTAGAAAACGTAAAAAGGACGAGAAGCTCCATCACTACCTTATGGCAAGAAAAGAGGAGATAAATCTTCACCGACAAATGAACAAGCATGGGCTCTCAAGCAAGAAGACAAAAATGAAAGCTCAGTTACCAAGTTTTTTATGTACTATTGTAATCCTAGCTAAGACTAGACCAGTAAGCGTATGCTATTTTTCCAAGCACCCTTTCTCCATTAAGGGGGAAGTGTTAGAATTAATAGAGAAAGTTACTATTCTCCAAATTTGGTTGTTTGTTGTTGTAGGATAGGATTGAGACCCTCTAATTATGTCTAATATCTAATTATTTAGGGAGTGGTTCAACCCACCTTGTTTATGTGCTAGCTTATATGTAATAGTCCTTTGTGAGAAAGAACGTAGAGCGTTCTGCTAGAGGCAATCTCCAGGTGCAGTCTCTCACCTAAGAGCTACCCAACTTGAGTAATAAAGTTTGATTCTTTAATTTTTATCAGAGGACCTTCCCAAGAAGTATTTTAACATGCCAATAAAGTTCAATCATAGAGATATCGTGATTTTTGTTGCCTCTAGTATTTTTGGTGTCTGAAATCCATGCAACCACAATTTCTAGAATCTAAGAATCTAACATACTATGTCTTTCATAGTACACCTATGTTTCAACCTCATTAATCTCTATTTTTTTTTTAGAAGAATATGAATGATACGAGATCTTTCCTTTAGTGATGATAAACGTAATTGCCTAAAGAGCATGAAAATACCATAAATGAAACATCCTTGAAGAAGCAACACAAAATGAAGACAACATAGACAATACACAGAGATTTGTTAATGGATTTCACTCACAATGTATGAGCTATGTCTACGGGCCCTGCTTCAAAGTGGAGAGGAATCTATATTATCTCAACAAAATAATGGCAAGTACATGGAAAAATACATGGAAATACCTCACTTCTAGGAGTGACTTAAACTTCTATTGCTAGATCCCAATTTAGACTACACCAATGGATTCCTTATGAAATTTTGTGAAAAAATAGTATAAACTTGACTAGGTTCTATAACTTTCACCTCTATACCCCTTAGGTAATCTTCAAGATGCCACAAAAAACATAATATTTTAGTAATATTACTACAAAATATTCTCCAGAATATATTATAGAATCTTTCTAAAAAATCATGCCCACCTGACACAACTCCATTACACTGAGTTCCATTTGGCCTTCTCTCCACTACTTGACCTCTGTCCTCTGCACTTGTCGAAAGATCATTTAAATAAGTTCTTGTTGGTGTAAAAACCAATGTATCATGTTGGGCATGTTGGTTATCTCTATTATGTAAAATCATATGGTTGGGATTGTGTTGAACAGGTAAATCCCCTCTGCGGACAGAGGCGATCCCACTAGCCCAACATGGGTCTAGCAACAATCAATCAACGCTAACACGCAGGTTCCTAATTGAAAATCAAAGATCAATGATGATGGCCTACCTGGATTCCAACGCTAGTACTTGTAGAAGAATCGTTGCTCCCATTCCTTTGCTCCGGCTGGTCACAATCCCCACGATCCTCGTGAACGGACACCTGCACATGCAAAGAACAACACAAATACAAGCATAAAATCCAATAGATGTAACTATATATCAGTCAGAAAAGATATAACTCAATCATCATGTTGTGCTTTGCAAACAACCCCCCATTTCATATTATTTTTATTCACAAAAACATTAAAATATGAAATAGGTCCCTTTAAAAATAAAATTGATATCAAAACTTTTACTTTCTAAAAATCTGATAATCAAAGGAACGCTTTACGAATAAACCCTTAAAAGCAATATCTATTTAAAAACGGACATAAAGCGAATATGTGGTTATTGCGATAAAGCGATCACAAGATCGCATATCGCAAAAAACATGAACGATGCACCAAATGGCCAAAGGACTTCCCCCCGATGCGATAAAGCTATCGGCGATATCGCAATCGGCAATCCCCTTGTGTACCACTAACACACCCCATATTAAAGCCCCGATGCGATAAAGCTATCGGCGATCGGCAATCGGCACCTCTCCTTTATTTTTACAATCATATGCGCATATGCCTTTTCGCCGATGCAATATCGCAATCAGCTATCGGTGGATCCTCTCGTCTCATCCTTAATGCGCATATGCCTTTCGCCGATGCGATATCGCAATCGGCGATCGACGATACTCAAAGCATTGTTAAAGCCAGTCATGCGCCCCCTCCCGATGCGATGCAATAAGGCATGGTTCTCAATACAAAAGCCGTTAAAGTGATTGGAGAGCCCAATTTAATGATAATTAAGGCATAATCACTCCCGTTCGGCCGCCAATACGCCCATTGCATGCTTTAAGAGATTTTCAACCAAATATTGGTATAATGGGAATTTATAAGGTGGCAGGCCCTATACGGTCACTTAATGAATCCATGTCCTAAGATCTGCCTATAGATCGTCTCCACGCCGTTTTACAAAAGCAGAGTATATCAACGTTCCTTTTTTTTCATTTTGCTATCAACTGTGAGTTTTACTGCTATCTCTGTGTTACGCCAAAATCGCCTCTCTGTGCAGAATACAGTATTACACAAGAATTCAGCATGATGGGCAAAAAGTCGAAGAAAGTTGCAGGTGTTTCAAACCCACCAGCTGCACCACTAGCAGTAGTAAACAGCAAGAAGGGCTTGATATCCGACACAACATGCGCAGGCCTTGCCAGAACAACTTGGCAAGGAACTTATGACTTGTTAGAGGCCGAGAAACCCACGCAGGTGATAGACGAAGCTACCGCAGATTCATTGAAGAAGTCAGAATGCACTCTAAAGGATTTGGCCGATTCTTTCCTCCATAGGATAGCGGCAAGGGAGCAAATGCTCCCATATACCGATGTCGTGAAATGGGCAATTGAAGAAATCCCCATCACAGACCGAACTTTCATCGCAAAGGACGAAAGGATTTTTGGATCATTTAACCCAGAAGATATGAGGCAAATGTATCATTTTCCTAAGCCAGAGAAGATATATAATAGCGCATTTTTGGAGAAATTCGCAAGCGAGAACGAGATTGAGTCCGAACCTATCAAGGACTGGAGGCAGAATCCAAATAAGCACAAGCATGAATCCTCTGGTAAGTACTCAGTCGCCTCTTTGTGTTCTCCTTATTGCTACGCCGGTATAATGATGTGTAGATTGTGGGGTTTGCACGACTCTGCCATTTTTACCATTGAAATGGTTCCTCTCATGGAGGTGGCAGTGAACAGTTGGATTATGGATTGGGCTACTATCCTTTCGGATAAGCTAGCATTAGCTATTAGTGACTTTAGGAACAAAACTAGAGTCACTGAGAGGAAAATTCCCCCGTTCTACTACAGTGCATATATCTTGGATACCTTATGTTTTAATTCTGAATTCCCTATTCTTGGCTGGAGGTGGACCGCACAAGACCCTTCGCCCATTCATATTTACCATCGCAAGATGTAGAAGTCATCCCATAGAAGCCACCTGTATCAGATTTGTAATGGTTTCATGGTTCCTGTTTATTATGCAATTTTTGATAAGCCTATTCCAAGGATATCCTACCTAGCCTCTTTTGACTTGCCTGCGGTGGGTAGTTGGTTTGGTGAAGAGTATTTTACTTATGTTAGAGTATTTGGCAGCCAAGCCAACCCTCATGTCCTTCCCTTATATGTCCCTGACAAACTGCTAGCAAGGGAAATTGCATACCAAATTACAGCTGAAAGCACCACCCAGATTCTCAAAAAGGAGAAGAAAAGGGGCTGGCCTACTTTCCCCTTCAGATGTGGAGTCTTCACCCTGCATGACCTAAAACATGCAGAAAAAGAAGCCACGAAGATTCAAGCTCTAAATCTTGCTACAATTCCGAATAGGGCATTTGACCCAAAGCGAACGGCATATGCTGCTTTAGAACATGCCAAATTAGCAACATTTGATCATAAAGAAGACATGTTTGATGATGTTTTCAAATCAGCCGAATCGATATTTCAAGCCAGACAACTCGCCAAGATGCGATACAACGATGAAGGGTTAATTGAGTTTAATAAACTCAGAGAGCAGAGGTTGCAAACTCTGCCTCTGGATTTATTAATGCCAACCCAAGCAGCATCATCAAGCAAGCCTGGCCAATAGCAGATAAAGGAACCTCCTGATACAACAAAGACCAATAATAAAGAGCAGGAGGAGCAACAAAAGAAAGATGGAGAGGAGAAGTTGAGGAAAGAACAACAAGCGCGCTTAAAGAAAGAACAACAAGAGCGCTTAAAGAAAGAGCAAGAAGAACGCTCAAGAAAAGAAGAGGAATATAGACAGCGCAGAGAGCAGGCAGAGATACGACAGAAGGAACAAGAGCAGGCAGAGATGCGGCAGAAGGAACAGAAGCAGCGAGAGAGGGAAAAACAAGAACAATTGCTAAAGGAGTCCCAGTCTAAACAAACCACCACCGATACTAACAAGGGTGTCGTCATAGACCCTGAACTGCAAAAGGAATGGCAGCATTTCAGCACCATTATCGGTGGAGGAAAAGACTCACAGAATACTGATACTCCTAAAAGCAGCAGTGTACAGGATGATACCTCATCTCAGGCTTTGAGTGGAACCAGTGGCCCACCTAAAACTAAGGATGTGGAAATAATTCCGAAAGGTCCTAGCGACCAAATCGCTCTACAAGTAGAGGATATTCCTCCATTGAATGTCTTCTACAGCCCAAAGCACAGAGCCATGGTAAAGTGATCGAGAAAGAGACAAAGGCTTGATCAACCTTCCATCTTTCTAGAACAAACGGTCATGGGCAATGTAGTGTGGAAGGAGAAACTAGATCCCTCCGATGATCTAACCAAATTGTCACAGTATGCTGGAGCTTATTCAGCTGCAACTATCGAAAAGGCATCGGAGGTAAGTCTTCTATTAAACACTAAAGACCAGGAAATATCCACATTGCAAACAGAGTTAGCAAATATAAAACAGAGGGTAACACAAGCCGAGGAACAATTAGCAGAACAAAAATAGCGGACAGCACGAGCAGGCGAACAGTTAGTAGAACAATAGCAAATAAATAGCCAATTGGCTAAGCAATGGGAGGAGGAGAAACAGAACATTAATCAGGCAGCAATCCAGAAACAGAATGAGTTGACTGAGGCTTTGGAGCAATTAAAAGCGGCGAATGAGCAATTATTAAAGACCAAGGATGAGCATATCGCCCAAATTACAGCGCAACTAGATAATGTTAAAGGAGATTCGCAGATAATGGAATTTAGAAAAGAGGCAATGTTAATCAACAATGCGCTTATAGTGCAAGTTAAACTCTTGGCGCAATACCTCTCTCAAGCGGAACCACTCTGCGAGTTAACTACTACTGTAAATGAGTAGGTAGAAAAGGAAAGAGATGACTTGAATCAAGCCGATGAAGCTATTACAGCATACCTCGAATGGCAAGATTCGAAGTCGGGAAAAGCCTCCAATTTGCCAAGAATACTTGAGGTTCATAAGGACATACTATTCACAGAGTGGCACACACAGGTGTTAAAAGAAGAAAGAGCAGCTTCAAGGTGCAGATTGACTTCTAACAATTTGATTGATCTAGTTAATGATACACTCTACATAGCAAACATCGTTTCCCAGTGTACACCCGGAAAGGTAACTACAGCAAATACATTGGAACAAACCTGTTATCCAGAATTAGAAAGCAGAGGAAGGTTAATCGCCGGGGTTAACAGTTTAAGCATAGAAACATATTGGCATTTCCTAATCAAGCCTCATGAACAAAGAGCCACCCTCAAATG
>APFE030755703.1:28225-55980 GCA_000404065.3 Pinus taeda
TATTGTTGTTGATTGAGGAATGCTTATGTGTTAAAGGAAAAGCCATACATAGCGATTGATATTTGAGATCGGCCTACAGCTCAAATGGTACTTTTATCTTTGTCTGAAGTCATTCTTTGTATATGAATTGTTATGTTATTATCTTGCTATTGTTAATTGTATGCATGCGCTATAACGACTAATCTTGTTCATTCCACTATTGGATATTTATATGATATGCCTTTACTTTCAATCATGTATATGTTAATGATATAGATGTGTAAAGTGTAGTAATATCACTTTAAATCGTTGCGCTTAACTATTTAAGCACAACAATCATAAATAATTCAATATCTATGTCTTAAAGATACAGACATCTATATGCTTATCTTTCAGATATAGAGCATCAAAAGCTACGCTTTAGAGTTTAATAGATTCCCGGGATAGTTTCATTTCTTTATATTTTGTTAATAGTATTAGTCTTTCGCCTATCACTAGTGTTACTTATAAAACATTCACACATCCCATTTTGTCTATTACTGGGAAACTGGTCCCATCATCCCCAGTCGGAGCCACTATCCCAAACGGAAAAGGAGCTGTACTAAGGTCCGGACCGGGTGGTTTCCGCCATGTTGTTGCAGCGATTTTCGAGGCATCAACATTTTTGGCACTAGAAGGAGGCCCCTGACTGTGAATGGCAACCAAACCCAAGCCTGCAAGCCATTCTAAGAGTAATTCTCCCTCCAATTCTCCTAGTTATTCTCGATCGCATGCTGAATCTCCAACACCCGATCAAGAACAACAGGAATCAACCACCATTGCTCACACCCATTATACTCCAGAACAATTAAGTCTTGAATCCCCTGAAGTCCAGTCTCTTATCCACAAACTTCAGAGCTTCTCGATTTCACCACAGAAATCTGAGGTATCACAAAGCAGTGTGACTTCGCAGTTCAATTTATCTCGTCCGCTTACCAGACTCCAAAGTGGAGAACTTGGTATAGAACCCACTGAGTTCCCTCTACCCGAAAGGAAAAGGGCCAAGAGATATACTGAAGGGTCTGCTAGTGGAGATCTTTCTTCCACATCATCCATTTCATCCCCCCATCTGCAAAGTCAACCACCCACTCCTCCATTACATATTGTTGTCCACCAGGGAACAGTAGCCTCAACATCTCAATCTGCTCACCCCTCAATATCATCTACTTCGCATACATCTGGAATCACAATGGTGGATCGATGGACCAGACCTGGTGCGGTCAACATGCCTGCACCATTGCATCCTTTACCAGATGCTCCTGAGTAATGGCTCCCCAAATTCAATCCAGATGATGGAACTCAGGCCGAAGAACACATTAATAATTTCATGTTGTCGGTCAACTTGAAAGGGGTAACACAAGAAGATGTTGTTGTCAGACTCTTCCCTTATACTTTGCAAGGATCAACAGGATCCTGGTATTTCTCCCTACCCTCTGGTTCTATTACCAGTTGGGATACATGCCAAAAGCAGTTTCTTACTAAGTATGGAGATGATAGATCTTTAGCAACTTTGATTAACGATCTCTCCAACCTGAGAATAGAACATAGGGAACCCATAAAGGAATTTAATGCTCGCTTCAATAAACTCCTTAACAAAATCCCTACTGCTTCCAAACCAAGTGAACAAATACGAAGCGAATGGTACATCACTACCCTACCTGCCAATATAGCTATTTTTGTAGATCGAGCTGGGAAACCTACCTTAGCAGAAAACATGAAAGAAGCAATTGATGTGGAAAAACACATCAATTCCTTAGAAAAGAAAGCTGCCTTGGAAGACAGAAAATCTAAAAAAGTTTATTTTAAAGAAGATTCCAAGAAGAAAAACCCAAAAGATCCATATGACATGGAAGGATTGCAAAAGGTCCTGAAAACATTATCCAATGAAATGATTGATATAAAGAAACAGGTGGCCGAAACTTCAAACAAAAGACCTTTTAGGACTTATAAGAAAACGGAAACAAAGCCACCTAATGTCATATCTAATGCAGGTTTTGACCAGGAAGAAGAAGAAGAAGAAGCAGCACCACCATCTGACAATGAAGAAGAAGTAGCTGAATGTCATGGAATGTGGGATTTCATACTCCCTGATCCTGATACTGATAATGAAGAAGAAGCCTTTCCAGTTACTACCAGGAGTAAAAGTACTTCTAAACCTGTCCAGGGAACTTCAAAGAAAAGGAGCGCAGGTGCTACTATACAAAAGAAAAAGTTCCTCCAAAGAAACCACCTGCAGTAGTCGCCCAAAACCAACCCTCAACTTATACTTCTCCTTCAACTTCTAAGACATTAGTGGTATCCGATTCAATGGAATACAACATTGTTGATGACATGAAAAAGACCAAAGCCAACATAACCATGTTTGAGCTTAGCAAGCTAAAGCATCAGCAAAAGTTACTTCTTAAAGAATTAAATGCTGTTCCTTCTACTCCCCTTCCTAGTTCAAAAGATGCTAATGATTCAGGCCAACCCCCTCCAGGTATGGTTGAAGCTACAGATTCAGTCCTAATTGGGGACAGGTCAAGCTCTCATACTCCACCATTTCTCCTAACTTATGAAATCTACAACAGAAACCTACACAACTGTTTAATTGACTCAGGAGCATCTTCTAACATAATGCTAGCTTCATTTTGTTCCAAATTGAACATAGAGCCCCAAAAGTCTGCCATCCATATTGTTCAATTAGACAGAACTAAGGTACAAGTTGTTGGAGAAATTAATTCTGTAACCATCAGGTTGTCGGCTGATCCCAGAATAGTACAAAGGATTGACATTCTTATCGTCGATATACCTGAGTTTTACGGTTTGATTTTGAGTAGAGACTGGTCCGAAAAATTACATGGGTACATTTCTACTGATTGGTCACACATGTGGCTTCCTTATAAAGGTAAGCCAAATCAAATAAAGATAGACCGAGAAAAACATATGACCCATACAGTTACCGATTTTGAACAGGAAAACCATCCTGTGGCTTTCAACAACAACATTTTGGGCAACTATTCATCAGAATCATTCTTTGGCAACTTTGTTGCCCAACCCTCCCCTTTCTCAGTTAATCATTTTACATCTCAGATTGAAATTTTTTCACAATCAGATAAGTCTAGGTGTTTTAATGATTATGAGAAAACTGTAAATATGAATGTTAATACTCCTTTATTTTGGTCTTTGTATTTTGATGGCTCCAAGTCTTCCGAAGGCTCAGGAGCAGGATACATCTTGGTTAGTCCACATGGAGAAAAAACAATGCTGTCTTGCAGGTTAGAATTCGAATGCACTAACAACACAGCCGAATATGAAGCCCTAGTTCAGGGTTTATATAAAGCAATCGGCCTTAAAGTGCAATACCTTAAAGTATTCGGCGATTCAGAAATTATTGTTAAGCAGGTTAGAAACGCGATTCATTGCCTTTCCAATCATCTTAAGCACTACCAATCGCTTGTGCAAGACCTTACATCACATTTCTTAGCATTTAACATTTCCTCCATTCCTAGGTCCCAGAATTCTGCTGCCGACCTACTAGCCAACGTAGCCTCCAGACTCCTACCTTCAGAAGACTACAACCCTGATAGGTTTTCTGTAGAGTTTATTTTCAGACCTTCAATTCCTGATAATATCACTAATTGGAGAGTATTTAATCATGACAATGATATTATACAAGTATTAACTTCTGAAAAGTCTTATAATAATCAAATTATTGAAGAAGATGAGCATGACTCCCAAATAAAAGAAATACCTCAAGAAAATGGGATACCTAAATCTGTGTTAAAACTTGAGGATCTTTATGATATAAAAGATAGGTTTAGACCTGTAACTAATACAAAGATCCAAAGCTCCACCCTGAGGTTTGAATTGGTTAATTTGGGTACGGAGCAAGCTCCTCAGAATGTCAATTTAGGATTAGGGCTTTCTGTAGAAGAGAAAGAAGCATTTGTTAAACTGTTAAGGAAAAATAAACACATTTTTGCCTGGAAATATGATGACTTAAAGACTTATGACACCTCGATTATCCAGCATACAATTCCAATGCTTCCCGATCAAAAACCCATCCAGCAGAAGTTAAGGAAAATACACCCAAATTTGGAAAGCCAGATTAAGTCGGAGCTTAACAAACTCCTTAAAGCTAAGATTATCTTTCCAGTCCGACATTCCAATTGGGTTTCTAATATGGTGCCTGTCAGGAAAAAGAATGGTGACATTCGAATTTGTATTGATTTCAGGAATCTAAACAGAGCAAGTTTAAAAGACAATTTCCCATTGCCTACTATGGAGCAAATACTCCAATCAGTAGCAGGTTCTGAATTGATGTCCTTTCTAGACGGTTTTTCAGGATACAACCAGGTCTTGGTTCATCCTGATGACCAGCTTAAAACTACATTTAGAACAAAATGGGGGACATACGCATATCAAAAGATGCCTTTTGGACTTGTAAATGCAGGAGCGACTTTCCAAAGAGCCATGGACACTGCTTTTAGGGGATTGTTAAATCGAACAGTGGTCGTCTACCTAGACGAAACAACTATGTTTTCTAAAGAGAGGTCTAACCATTTACATGACTTAAACCAAATCTTTCAAAGGTGTAAAAGGTATGGAATTTCTCTTAACCCCAAAAAATCATTCTTTGCTCTGGATCAAGGGAAACTCCTGGGTTTTGTTGTTTCCCGGGATGGCATTTATATTGATCCCGACCGGATCAAAGAGATTTATGAGATTCCTTTCCCGCACAATAAGAAATCGATGCAATCATTTCTTGGCCAAATAAATTTTGTTAAAAGATTTGTACCTGATTTTTCTCATATTATTTTGCTCCTTCAGGCAATGATTAGGAAAAATGTAGTCTTTAAGTGGGGATTAATAGAAAAATAAGCTTTTGATTTGATAAATAAATCCATTATCAACGCCCCTTCCTTAATTACTCCAAATTTCTCTAATCCTTTCACCTTGTATACTATCGCATCAAATTCTTCATATGCAGCAGTACTTACCCAACTAAATGAGCACAATTTGGAGGCGCCCATTTCATTTTTTAGCTCAAATCTACAGGGCGCCGAATTGAATTACTCTGATGTAGAGAAACAAGCTTTCACTGTGTTTAAAGCAGTCAAACATTATAGACCCTTCCTTCTCAAAACCCATACTAAAGTAATAGTTCCTTTCCCAGCTGTTAGGCAACTGTTATTACAAAAAGAACTGGGTGAAAAAAGGGCAAATTGGGTCACAGCGCTTCAAGAGTATGACTTAGAAATTAGGCCAGCAAAGATTGTTAGGGGCCAAGGTTTTTGCAGGATATTGGCAGGAGCTTCCAACATTCCCGAATCAAGCGACACTGGTCCAACTGAAGAAATCAACCAGGTAAGTGTCACTGATTCCGAATCTCAATATGCATATTTGATATTTTATTTAAAGAATGGTCATGCTCCTCCACATTTATCTTACAAAAGAAAAAGGGCCATCAGGTTAAAAGCAAAAACTTTTACAATTATCGATAATGTACTCTTTAAGAATAATTATGATTCTATTTTGCTGAGATGCCTTGAGAAAACTGAAGCTCAAAAGGTGTTGCAGGAGTTACATGATGGACCAGCAGGAGGACATTTTGGAGCTGACACAACATCTCACAAGATTATTCATGCTGGATACTATTGGCCAACTCTTTTTAAAGACACACATGAGTATGTAAGGAAATGCCTCAACTGCCAAACTGCAAGTGGAAGACAACGAAAATCAGCTTTCCCTTTACAGCCAGTTAACATTGAACAACCATTTGATCAATGGGGATTGGATATCATCGGGGAAATTAATCCATCTTCTTCCAAGCATCATAAGTACATTCTCACTGCTACCGACTATTTCACTAAGTGGGTTGAGGCAGTCCCTTTGAAGTCAGCAAATTCTGAAGCAATCATTGAATTCATTGATCAATTCATCATTACCAGGTTTGGTGTCCCAACTGCTCTTGTATTTGATAACGCTTCTTATTTCTCAGGAAATTCTAGGATTGATTTTGCTATAAAAAGAGGATTTGAGTTAAAATATTCTACTAATTACTATCCTCAGGGTAATGGTTTGGCAGAGTCAACTAACAAGAATCTGATCAAAATTATCAAACGAACAATCGAACAAAATCATAGGAATTGGCATAAATCCTTAGTCTTCGCATTATGGGCTGATAGGATAACACAGAAGGCTTCCATAGGAACCTCTCCGTTCAACCTTGTATATGGAAAGGAAGCAATATTGCCTACAAATCTCATTCTACCCTCTTTAGCCCTAGTACAGTTCATTGAAGAAGCTCCCTCCTCTTCTATTCAGCTCAGATATGATCAAATCCTAAAACTAGAAGAAGAGAGAGAAAAGGCCAAGGATACCCATGCCAAGCACCAGCAAATCATCAAAACAGCTTTTGATTCAGCTTCATCAGGGTCAAAACAATTCCAAGTTGGCGATTTAGTTCTGAAATGGGATAAAGCCCATGAGGACAAAGGCAAACACACCAAGTTCCAAAAGTTGTGGATTGGACCATTTCAAATTTGTGAGAAAATAGGCCATTCAACCTTTCTATTGCAAGATTTAACAGGTGTGAGGGAGTCTCTCCCTGTAAATGGCCTTATCCTAAAAAAGTTCTTCAATTGAGAAGGTGACCCCTTCTCCCTTTTTGTTTCTATAGAATTTTTCTAGTTTGTAGGTTTTAGGAAATAAAGTTTAAAGGCATATCCCATTGACCTTTCACTATATTTGAAAAGGTTGTCTCATAGAAATATCATAAATATTTGCTTTCAAGTAATAGAACTTTCAACCAAAAGGGACAATGTTGGGAAATTAGGTATCATTATATTCTGAAATCACAAATTAAGTTTGATCAACTCCTCCTTAGAGCATAAGAGTAATGAGAGTTATTTTCTGTTTTCAAGTTGGTCCCAAAAGGTTATTAATATTAGAAATGGAAGTCAATTCAATATCAACATCTTCAACTCTTAACCTGACATCCATCAATTCTCAAAGAAGTAATTGTCCACCCCATTCATTAAAGATGATGATTTTTCAGAGTGTAATTCTAAAATATAAAGATATTAAAGATAAGAGGTCTTATTACAAGCCTGCTTACCACGTTCATAGGGAAATAGCTTAACTGACATTACCAATACTGCCCACCAAAACAAGGTAATGACTTGAAATTTCAAGACAAGGAGTCTCATCACGAGCTAGCTTGTTCAGTCAAACTACTACCAGTGAGTGGCATTGTCAATAGCTGGCCACCAAACCAGGACAATGACTTTTTATCCTGTCAATGACAGAAAAAAGAAAGATGGACAAAATATGAAAGCATGTCTTGAATTCTTTCTGATAATCATACTCTTAATTGGATGGGACAATGGACAATTACATGGTTAAAAGGTATCCCTGTCGAGACTATAAATGTTTGCTGGCAGCAAAGGCTCTACCTATGACAGTCGAGTTTACTATAAAAGCTGATTTGGAAGGATGTTTCTATTTTTATCATTATAAACCAACAAAGGCCTATTTGAAACTTAAAATGTATCAATTTTAAATTAGCAAAAGGAGGAAGTTAGCAAAATTACTTCTATGATATTCAGAATGCATAAATACCTAGTTATATCAGAATTTTCCTTTATAATTGGAACTCTATTTCCAAAAAGTTTTAAAGTATTTTTGATTTTCCCAGAGATAACTGGTTCTTCCAGTGAATCGCCAATTGTTGTGCTATGCAACAAACCCCCCATTTCATATTATTTTTATTCACAAAAACATTAAAATATGAAATAGGTCCCTTTAAAAATAAAATTGATATCAAAACTTTTACTTTATAAAAATCCGATAATCAAAGGAGCGCTTTACGAATAACCCTTAAAAGCAATATCTATTTAAAAACGGAAATAAAGCAAATATCACGTTATTGCGATAAAGCGATCGCAAGATCGCATATCGCAAAAACATGAACGATGCACCAAATGGCCAAAGGACTTCCCCCGATGCGATAAAGCGATCAGCAATCGCAATCGGAAATACCCAAAACCACCACTAACCACCCCATATCAAAGCCCCAATGCGATAAGCTATCAACGATCAGCAATCGGCACATCCCCTTTATTTTTACAAGCATTGCGCATATGCCTTTTCCGATGCGATATCACAATCGGCAATCAGCGGATCCCCTCGTCTCATCCATTGCGCATATGCCTTTCGCCGATGCGATATCACAATCGGCGATCGGCGATACCAAAGCATTGTTAAAGCCAGTCATGCACCCCCCCCAATGCGATGCGATAAGGCACAGTTCTCAATAAAAAAGCCGTTAAAGAGATTGGAAAGCCCAATTTAATGATAATTAAGGCATAATCACTCCCGCTCAGCCGCCAATACGCCCATTGCATGCTTTAAGAGATTTTCAACCAAATATTGGTATAATGGGCATTTATAAGGTGGCAGGCCCTATACGGTCACTTAATGAATCCATGTCCTAAGATCTGCCTATAGATCGTCTCCGCGCCGTTTTACAAAAGCAAAGTATATCAACGTTCCTCTTTTCATTTTTCTATCAACTGTGAGTTTTACTGCTATCTCTGTGTTACGCCAAAATCGCCTCTCTATGCAGAATACAGTATTACAAAGAATTCGGCATGATGGGCAAAAAGTCGAAGAAAGTTGCAGGTGTTTCAAACCCACCAACTGCACCACAAGCAGTAGTAAACAACAAGAGGGCCTGATATCCGACACAACATGCGCAGGCCTTGCCAGAACAACTTGGCAAGGAACTTATGACTTGATAGAGGCCGAGAAACCAACGCAGGCAATAGACGAAGCTACCGCAGATTCATTGAAGAAATCAGAATGCACTCTAAAGGATTTAGCCGATTCCTTCCTCCATAGGATAGCGGCAAGGGAGCAAATGCTCCCATACACCGATGTCATGAAATGGGCAATTGAAGAAATCCCCATCACAGACCGAAATTTCATCGCAAAGGACGGAAGGATTTTTAGATCATTTAAGCCAGAAGACCTGAGGCAAATGTATCATTTGCCTAAGCCAGAGAAGATATATAATAGCGCATTTTTGGAGAAATTCGCAAGCAAGAACGAGATTGAGTCGAACCTATCAAGGACTGGAGGCAAAATCCAAATAAGCACAAGCATGAATCCTCTGGTAAGTACTCAGTCGACTCTTTGTGTTCTCCTTATTGCTACGCCAGTATAATGATGTGTACATTGTGGGGTTTGCACGACTCTGCCATTTTTACCATTGAAATGGTTCCTCTCATGGAGGCAGCAGTGAACAGCACGATTATGGATTGGGCTACTATCCTTTCGGATAAGCTAGCATTAGCTATTAGTGACTTTAGGAACAAAACTAGAGTCACTGAGAGGAAAATTCCCCCATTCTACTACAATGCATATATCTTGGATACCTTATGTTTTAATTCTGAATTCCCTACTCTTGGCTGGAGGTGGACCACACAGGACCCCTCGCCCATTCATATTTACCATCCCAAGATGTGGAAGTAATCCCATAAAAGCCACATGTATCAGATTTGTAATGGTTTCATGATTCCTATTTATGATGCAATTTTTGATAAGCCTATTCCAAGGATATCCTACCTAGCCTCTTTGGACTTGCCAGCAGTGGGTAGTTGGTTTGGTGAAGAGTATTTTACTTATGTTAGAGTCTTTGGCAGCCAAGCCAACCCTCATGTCCTCCCCTTATATGTCCCTGACAAACTCCTAGCAAGGGAAATTGCATACCAAATTACAGCTGAAAGCACCACACAGACTCTCAAAAAGGAGAAGAAAAGGGGCTGGCCTACTTTCCCCTTCAGATGTGGAGTCTTCACCCTGCATGACCTAAAACATGCAGAAAAAGAAGCCAAGAAGATGCAAGCTCTAAATCTTGCCACAATTCCAAATAGAGCATTCGACCCAAAGCGAACGGCATATGCCGCTTTGGAACATGCCAAATTAGCAACATTTGATCATAAAGAAGACATGTTTGATGATGTTTTCAAAGCAGCCGAATCGATATTTCAAGCCAAACAACTCGCCAAGATGCGATACAACGATGAAGGGTTAATTGAGTTTAATAAACTCAGAGAGCAGAGGTTGCAAACTCTGCCTCTAGATTTATTAATCCCAACCAAAGCAGCATCATCAAGCGAGCCTGGCCAACAACAGACAAAGGAACCTCCTGATACAACAAAGACCAATAATAAAGAGCAGGAGGAACAACAAAAGAAAGATCGAGAGGAGAAGCTGAAGAAAGAACAACAAGAGCGCTCAAAGAAAGAACAACAAGAGCGCTCAAAGAAAGAGCAAGAAGAACGCTCAAGAAAGAAGAGGAAGATAGACAGCGCAAAGAGCACGAAGACAACCAGAGAACAGAACAGGCAGAGATGCAGCAGAAGGAACAGGAGCAGCAAGAAAAGAAAAAACAAGAACAATACCTAAAGGAGTCCCAGTCTAAACAAACCACAACCGATACTAACAAGGGTGTCATCACAGACCCTAAACTACAAAAGGAATGGCAGCAGTTCAACACCATTATCAGTGGAGGAAAAGACTCACAGAATACTGATACTCCTAAAAGCAGCAGTGTACAGGATGATACCTCATCTCAGGCTTTGAGCGGAACCAGCGACCCACCTAAAACTAAGGATGTGGAAATAATTCCGAAAGGTCCTAGCGACCAAATCACTCTACAAGTAGAAGATATTCCTCCATTGAATGTCTTCTACAGCCCAAAGCACAAAGCCGTGGTAAAGTGATCGAGAAAGAGACAAAGGCTTGATCAACCTTCCATCTTTCCAGAACAAACGATCATGGCCAATGTAGTGTGGAAGGAGAAACTGGATCCCTCCGATGATATAACCAAATTATCACAGTACGCTCGAGCTTATTCAACTGCAACTATCGAAAAGGCATCGAAGGTAAGTCTTCTATTAAAGACTAAAGACCAGGAAATATCCACATTGCAAACAGAATTAGCAAATATAAAACAGAGGGTAACACAAGCCGAGGAACAATTAGCAGAACAAAAACAGAGGACAGCACGAGCAGGCAAACAGTTAGCAGAACAACAACAAATAAATAGCCAATTGGCTAAGCAATGGGAGGAGGAGAAACAGAACATTAATCAGGCAGCAATCCAGAAACAAAATGAATTGACGGAGGTTTGGAGCAATTAAAACCGGCAAATGAGCAATTATTAAAAACCAAGGATGAGCATATCGCCCAAATTACAACACAGCTAGAGAATATCAAAGGAGATTCACAGATAATGGAATTCAGAAAAGAGGCAATGTTAATCAACAATGCGCTTATAGCGCAAGTTAAACTCTTGGCGCAATACCTCTCTCAAGCGGAACCACTCTGCGAATTAACTACAACTGTAAATGAGCAGGTAGAAAAGGAAAGAGATGACTTGAATCAAGCCGATGAAGCTATTACAACATACCTCGAATGGCAAGATTCGAAGTCGGGAAAAGCCTCCAATTTGCCAAGAATACTTGAGGTTCATAAGGACATACTATTCACAGAGTGGCACACACAGGTGTTAAAAGCAGAAAGAGCAGCTTCAAGGTGCAGATTGACTTCTAACAATTTGATTGATCTAGTTAATGATACACTCTACATAGCAAACATCGTTTCCCAGTGTACACCCAGAAAGGTAACTACAACAAATACATTGGAAAAAACCTGTTATCCAGAATTAGAAAGCAGAGGAAGGTTAATCGCCAGGGTTAACAGTTTAAGCATAGAAACATATTGGCATTTCCTAATCAAGCCTCATGAACAAAGAGCCACCCTCAAATGCTTAACCGATGTCGTTCAATGTATGATCCCCGACATCCAAGACGCCACCTACCCAGCCAGCTCAGTTCACGGCTCAACAAACCTCCTGAAATTGAGCCAATGCTTGCCATCAATCAACTAAGGTTCAAAGAAAGCAGCCGATAGAATGAATCATCCTCCAGCTCCTCAGATCGCCAACAGAAATAGCAACAAGAAGTTATTGATATCAGCTTAATTAGCATTTCTGTTTTATAGATATTTAGATTACCATAGTATTTATAGACCCTTTCATGTCTTTAGAAAGGGTCGTAAAATTCTGTAATAGACTTAACAGACTGAAGTTTGCACTATTGTGCTTCAGCCTTTATTCTCTTATGAAACTCGACCAATCGCTTTTACTTTAATGGAGAAATTTCTTGACACAATTGTGCACTATTGTCATTGATTGAGGAATGTTTATGCGTTAAAGGAAAAGCCACACATAGCGATTGATATCTGGGATTGGCCTACAGCTCAAATGGTACTTCTATCTTTGTCTGAAGTCATTCTACGTATATGAATTGTTATGTAATTATCTTGCTATCGTTAATTGTATGCATGCGCTATAACAACAAATCTTGTTCATTCCACTATTAGGTGTTTATATGATATGCCTTTACTTTTAATCATGTATATGTTGATGATATAGATGTGCAAAGTGTAGTAATATCGCTTTAAATCGCTGCGCTTGACTATTTAAGCACAACAATCCTAAATAATTCAATATCTATGTCTTAAGGATACAGTCATCTATATGTTTATCTTTGAGACATAGAGCATCAAAAGCTATGCTTTAGAGCTCAATAGATTCCCGGGATAGTTTCATTTATTTATATTTTGTTAATAGTATTAGTCTTTCGCCTATCACTAGTGTTACTTATAAAACATTCACTCATCCCATTTTATCTATTTCTGGGAAACTAGTCCCATTATCCCCAGTCGGAGCCACTATCCCAAACGGAAAAGGAGCTGTACTAAGGTCCGGACCGAGTGGTTTCCCCAATGTTGTTGCAACGATTTTCGAGGCCTCAACACATCATTATAAAGACACATGAGTGGAACCATAATGATAGTCGTCTATTAATGAGTAAAAGCAGAGAAAGATACAACCAAGGTTCTGACGTTGAACCTATTCTCTGACTGGGCAAGTAGCTACATATGTCTTGCAAAGACCTCTCTCTCAGGATTCCGGTAGCATAACCTCCCTATGCTTCACAATTCTTACTATCACTCTAGCATTACTTCAGCACTCACAAAGACTCTAGCAAAACTAGCTTGTTTAATGCATGAGGATAGTCATTTATAGATGGAGAAGTGAGGAAGATACAATGTACCAGGACGCCCATTGTGGATTGGCATTATCCCTGAAAAGCCATTGAGGATAGTTGTCATTAGTTGTCATGTTGACTCTCGACCTCTATCCTGAGGATTTTTCCCTCAAGGAACTTCATGAAAAGAGAGGAAAAAACATATGGGTGCGCGTTGGCCAAAAATCATAACCAAATTTAGGTGGTGCGAGTGTTGCTCTATGACAAAGCGCCAATGCGCGCACCTCCTTTTGAGGATCTGAGTCATTGGCACGGGTAAGACACTGTGTACCTGCGCCAATGGAAAAAGGGCACTTTTTAGGGATAATTTGCAAAAGGTGTCTTCAGGGAACATGAAGTACATACTCAGGGGAACATAATGCAAGTTTTCTTAGGTTATGTCACTGGTCACAGGTCCCGAAATGTGTCCTCCAATGTACGAAAACAAGGGTAACAGGGACGGTGACCAACGGTGACAAATTACTGTGTAACAGATAGGTCCCGAGGTCAAGCTCCACAAGCCTCCCCACTTAGATTTTGGCATATTATATATATGGTCGTTCATTACAACCTACGTGGGAACCACCCGACCTTTGACCTTTCGACGCCTTAAATCTTGCCATGCATCTACGGGTTGGCTAGGCCCTCATGAGTTTCCAGTTGGGTTCCATGTGGCACCATTTTATAGGGCCATATGGAACCTTTCCATTAGCCCACATGTGTGTAAGTCACCCATCCTGTCAACTCACCACATGTTGTCCATACTTTCCATGTCATTCCATGTGGGCTCCATCGCTACTAACAAGGATTGCTAATTGGACTACCACGTGGCAGCCTGTGGGAGTTCCACATGGCACTCTATGGATCCTACCTCGATAATATTTTGTTGTTTGTACCAAGCTTTAGATGGGCATAAATTTGTCATACAAACTCATATTGAGGTGTTGTTCATGTCATTGGTATAATCTCGACGAGATCTATGAATTGGTGTTTGTTTTGCTTAAATTTTAGGACTTCAAATTTTGAGCCTTTCGGTATCCTCTTGGATCATTCCTCCCCATGAGGATCTTTTGGGCCTCCAAAATCCTTATCAATCAACAATTAGGTGAGGGAATTATTCCCCCCATTTCTACTTTTCAATCCATCATGCCTTACTAGGATGCATTCTTTTGAAACCCACTCGAAGGTATTCCACATCTCCCCATCATGAAGTCTTGGTTCGTCTGTATAGTATTATGTATTTGGGAAACTTTTCCAAGTATTTTGGAGCAAAATCATCCACTAATGGAACTTGGCCACTATCCTTTGGATCTATGATCATGGGTGGTTCGTAAAGTTTCAAGTTCTCAATGTTGACTATGAAATACATCTACATATAGGCTAAAATATTAAGGAAATAAGAACTTGTTCCAATATTTTTTAAGATATTGAATGGACTATATATGATTGGTTTCAACTTCTTACCTTCTCCCTTCAACATATCCTTGCTTATGTGAAGTCGTACTTTGTCTCCAACCTCGAATTGATGATCAACTTTGCGTTTGTCATGTCGGGCCTTATACTGTGCCTGACACTTCTCAAAATGTTCCTACAATATTTGTGAAGCATTTAGATCCTCTGAATGAACTTGTGAGATTTTTCTTCATGACTTCGTTCATTGGAATCCTTATCCTTCCCAAAGACAAAATCTAAGAATGCTTTCAGTAGATACCCAAAGCATGTCTTAAATGGTGAACTTTGAGTAGAAGAGTGCAAAGCCTTGTAGTATGCATGTTGAACATAATGTATCTGTTGATCCACAACTTCAGATGTTTTTTGCAATACCCTGAGAGAAAATGAACCAATCTTCTGTTGAGGACCTTTTTTTGTCCGTTAGTCTATTGATGGAAAGCCATACTCCTCTTTAGCTTGGTGTCCATCATCTTTAACAAGCTTGTCCAAAACTCTCCAAGGAATTGAGAGTCTCAATTAGAAACAATGGATGTGGGTAGTCCAAAATGGACCCATACATGCTAAAAGAAAAGTTGAGTAGTCTACTCAATATCAATTTTATTTTTACATGGAATCAAGACAAGCATCTTGCTAAACTTATCCACTACTAGATACAAGTAGTCATGACCCTTTTTTGATAAAGGAAACCCCCCTACAAAATCCATGGAGATACTCTCCCAAGGATGAGAAGGAATAGGGGATGGTGTGCATAGCCTCAATTTTCTATTAGTAAGCTTATAAAAGAGTACGTCACACACCCCTTTACATACTTGGTTACAATTTCTTTCATTCAAGGCTAATAACAAAACCTTTGCAAATAAGCTAGGTTTTTTCCTACCCAAAAGTGACCATACACAAAACAAGTGTGAGCTTCTTGAATTACATGGACTCTTTCACTTGTAGGAATACATAACTTGCCATTATGGTAGAGTTATTTTTCCTACAAATAATAGTTCTGCACCTATGATCCATAGGTTAGCCTCTCATAAACAACCTTAAAATATTCATCCATATTATATCGTCCAACATACTTGATTACCAAATGAAACTATTGAAGGAATCCCATCCACTTGAAGTGACGAGCTTGCTACAACTTGGTCTGTGGCTGGAGATACTATAAGGGTTGATGGGTTGTATGTATGATAGTATCCTTCCCTATCAAGTAGTGCTTCCATTTATTAACACTTTGAACCAAGGAATACAACTATTTCTCATACGGGGGATATTTTACAAAAACTTAAGAGAAATTATCTAAATGGTAACAAACATGTTTACGATGTTGCATCAATATTTAATCCATGGAATATCCACTGCCATTTGTCTTGATATCGAATGGTTTCTTAATGTCTGACAAGGCTAGTACTGTTGTGGTGTTGATCTTTTCCTTCAAGGTATTGAAATCCTTTTTCTTCTTTCCTCCCCACTAAAATATATGCTTCACACTAGTTAAGGCATGTAAAGGAGATGCAATGACTGAGAATTTAGCTATGAATCTTCTCCAATAATGAAATTCTCCCAAGAAGCTACTCATTTATGTTAGATTTGTAAATTTAGGCCATTTTACAATTACATCAAATTTAGAAGGATCAATCTTTAGTTGACCTTCTCCAAAAATATGGCCCAAATACACCAAAGAAGATTTTCCAAATTCACATTTGGACAACTTTACATAAAATTTCTCTCTTTACAAAATATCCAATACTTGTTTGACACGTTTTACATGATCAACCCATGTTTTACTAAACACAAGAATTTCATATAGATATATACAAGCACAAACTCATCTAGTAATGGTCGAAATACTTCATTCATTACCCTCATGAATGTAATTGGGGTATTGAAAATCCCAAATGGAATTACCAACCACTCAAATGGTCCTTGCTTGGTTTTGAAAGCATTTTTCCATACATCATTCTCTACAATCTTGATATGATGGTAAGTACTATGCAAATCCAACTTAGTGAAATAAAAAAACATTCTTCAATTGATCAAGAAAATCATTTATATGAGAGAGAGGATATCAAATTTTTACATTGATCTTATTGAGAGCCTAATAATCCACACACATTCTCCATGTATCATATTTCTTTGGCACCAACACAACTGGTGAACCACATGGGAATGATATGATGAATCCTTGGTCCAAAAAGTCTTACACCTGCTTCTTGACTTCTTCCATTTCAACAACCAACATCTTGCACATTCCCACATTTGGAAAAGTGGCATATTATTGAAGATGGATCTCATGTTGAATTTCACTTTTGGGAGGCAATCACCCTGGTTCCTCAAAAATACCATCATAGTTAGAGACAATATCGAACATTTCTTTCCTATGAGAAGGATTACAACCTTTGAAAGCATCAGATGCTTTAGCATCATTTGTCCTCACAACCATGAGCATACACTTCTAGCTAGAGTTAATGAGTCTCTTTATATGTCATACATTTATAAGAGTTGAATCGAATTTAATGATCTTTGACAATATTGTAACACCCCACCACACATTTACCCACTTTTACAAGCTCACCACGGTAAATGAGAGCCGAGAGTCACTATGCATGACCCAAATTCCAAAATTCAATTATGGAAATGGGTCCTAAATTTCCAACTTGTAAATAACTTACTACAACACTTAGGGACATATGATCACACACTTGATAGCCTGATCCCATTAGTGGCCATCTCCCTGAGCTCATACCACTTCTTGATCTAATTGATAACCCAGCCACATGAAGGCTAGTCAGTGCAGCCAAAGGGCTCCAGCCGCATGCACACCTCAACCTCAGTGTGGTTGTGGTTGAGATTTCCCAGTTTTATGCCTATAGCCATGGAATCAATTCTAGAATTTTAGGGCTAGCCTACAGGCCAACTACCCAGAGCTACCCAGAAATTGCTAGAACTCTCTCAACAATCTGTATACATATTAATTCTCTATTCTAGTCTTTGATATTTCCCAAGATCACACAACACATGTTAGTCATTTATACAAACACTTGGTAAACATGGTACCTGTAGGTCATGAATGCATAATTTATTCATTATTTACATTAGCTTCATCATATGTTCATCAAGAAGGATTAGTGCCCTCTCATACTAGTTGTAACAAACACAGGTTAGTTCATGCATTCATATAGACTATCCAAGAGCGTGTTAACCATGAACAAGATCAATACCAAGAGCACATCATATAAGGAGAAATATACCATGCATGTAACTAGCATTTAACTAGAATGAATCCATGACATGTTGAAATTTGGCAGCGTCAGGATGAATTTCCCTGAAGGGAAACCCTAAGTCCCTAAAGAAAAACCTCCTTGCCCCATAAAAATAATAAATTATTAATGGAAATAAATATGTATTTCATTGAGAAAATTCAAAATTCAAATTTACCTATTTCCCTCCAAAAGGAAATTTAATTCGTCCTATTGATCAATTCAACTTGCTGCCTAGTTTTGTGTCCTTTCATTCTCATGAAAAACAATATATTTTCCCATATATTCTCCTCCAAATCAGTATAATTGTCAGAGACAGTCTTGCGAATTTTCTGTGGTGTGAATTATCTGTGGAAGTGGCATGACTTTGTTTGAGGTTTTGAGTCCTCTCTATGATGTGTATTAATCCATCTTTGTGGTGCGGATTATGACTTATCTAAGCTATGGATTATATGTTATCTATTGCTTTCACATGGTGCATGAATCTCTCTCTCTTGCATAACTGTAATGGCCACAAAACCTCACTCTCTCACTTGTCTATAATAGCATCATAATCGTTGTTATGTTATGGTTCATTGCATGAGCTTGAAAATATCGACTATATATTTTCAGTATGTTCGCATTGGTATGTTGATCTTCTCTCTAAGAGTAAGTGGATTCGCATCACTCATCAAGGACTCGCACTCACATCACTGTAGTGTTTCCATTATGATACAAGGGTTGTCCTTGATGGCAACTCACTCATAGGTTAGTTCAGATTTGATAAAAGTCAACTCTCATTGTAACAAGTCAACTCAAAGGTAACAAGTCATTGGTACAGAAGAACGGGAAGTTGGAATAAAGGTCTACTAATCAGAATCAAGAAGTTGAAGGAAAAGGATGTTGTAAGGTAGTTTAAGCTGTATACACAGGTTCACTTTGACAAAGCAGTGTATACACATGGGTTAATAGAACAACAAGAGTGTATACGTATGCATGCACTTTCACAAGAGGAAAAGCGTGTATGGGTTGGAAAATCAAGGAAATTCAAGATTAAATAATACCAAGGGTCAATACCATGGTATTAGCCCACAATATTGAGTGGAGTAACAACTATTTGATCCCACCCAAGAATACCATAGGTTCTAAGTGTTGTTTTGGTTCGAGGTATTGAGGAAGACCAAAAACTATATAACGAGGAGAAGATCAAAGGGTCAAGTGTGCAAGTGAAAGGGGTTTCTCAAGAATACTTCTATCTGAAGTACATTTTATGCTGTGGGGGCTATTATTATGATATAATCCAAAATATTGTGTCCACCTTGAATTCAATGTTAGATCAAGATCATGAGACCTGAAATGACTTATCATTGAATGATTTGATATTGGTTGGGCTAGATATGATTGCTTACACATGTTTTATTCTTTAAATATCATTATCTGGGTACGTCTAAAATCGGGAATAGAAGTGATGTTTTAAGTTATTATTTGTAGATATATACATTGATTTGCCTTGGTGAAAGCACACATACACACTGGTTCAAAGCTTCCAAGTAGAGTATACAAAAGAAAAGCTTGTTATTCAAAAATCACTAATCTATCTGATCAGTGCTACTGGTTTATTGTTGTCTGTCAATGATGTCTTCTTATATTTGAAAGTAGAACTGAATGCATAAGGAGATTAAGTCTCATTGATTGCTTGATTAAGTGAGAAGGGTGATCTTTGCTGCTGACTGTCTAGATCTCTGCAATTTGACAATTGATGTTAAGAATATTACTCGTTGGTATATATTTGATTCAAAATTTTTATGTTTCAATAGTTTTGGAGGTATATGCAGGTTTGGGTAAAGGAAGTAGCGTTTACACGCAGGTTGGGTTCATTAAAGTAGCGTATGAATTCTGATGTATGATTCTTGAGGTGGCATCTGGTTCTAAATGATTATGAAGGTTTCTAGGTTCAACAGAGTGTTTTCGTGATAGTGATTTGACTATTCAAATTGACTGATTGTTGGTTGATGCAGATATTATTATAGAGTTTGAGCTTCAAAGTTTCTAATGGGTCTAGTGTGAAAATTTGATGAAACAAGGCCTTCATATTGTCTTGTTATGTACCAGGAGTATCCAGTCTGAAAAATTTATGAAGTGTGGTCCCTAGAGGAAGAGAGAAGGGCATAGCCTTCTATAGGTTGATGCCTACGTAATAGTAAACATATTGGCTACTACAAGAGCTAGGGGGTTGTTACTCCCTTCTAGTAGAAGCTAGAGACCAAGAGAAGGTTGTAGCCTTCTACAGGTGGGTGCCTACATACTGGTATGAGTATGCTCCAATACAAGATTTTAAGCAAATTTTCTTTATATTAAATAAAGACAGAGATGACAACAACAAGTGGTTTTTCTCTCGCATTAGGTTTCCACCTTAAATCTTGGTGTCCATGTGTGTTGCTTATGTGTGATGGTTTATTATGTTATCACTACACATAGTTACTGTATAATAAGATACTGATGCACTGATTAGAGATCAGCACATGATGCATTAACTAAATCATAAGTTCTTTGGGTATATGCTAGTTTCCTTAATCATAGTTGCATGCACACGCAAGTTCACTTCACTGAATTAGCGTATATAAATCTGATTGGGAAATGAAACATGATTGAATTGATAATACTAATTCACCTCACCTCTCAGTATTATTTCCAACAATTAGTATCAGAGCAGGTCCTTTAGAAGAAGCTTGATCACTTAAAGGGAGAACTTTCAAGATGAACAATCATGAAGGCATGGGATCTATAAGACCACCAATCTTCAACGGGGACAACTTGGTATATTGGAAAATAATAACCAGAGCCTATCTTTAGTCTCTTGGAGCCGATGTTTGGGAAATTGTGGAAGGAGGATACCAATTTCCAGTAGCAATACCTACAGATACAACAGGTAAGAATTTATACAAAACCAATGCCAAAGTAGTCAATGCTTTATTGGAAGTCTGTTAGAATCAAAATTCGTCAAAATCATGCAGCTGAAGACAACCAAAGAGATATGGGAAAAAATAATTCAGAGCTACGAAGAGACTCACAGGTAAAATGTGCTAAGCTCCAAAATCTCAGAATTCAGTATGAAAATCTTAAGATGCATAGTGATGAAAGTATTGCTAGTTACTTTTTACATGTAGATGAGATTGTTAATTGTATGAAGAATCTGGGTGAAGAGATAAAGGAGGCTACTTTAGTAGAGAAAATTATGAGATCTTTTTCATCAAGAGGAAAATAAAAGGAAGAGCACAATGAATCAGGATACATTTTAGAATAAGAAGATGAGGTAAACTTTGTCAAGAAGCTTCAACGGGGTTCCAGAAGATTCAGAGTTAAGCTACCATTCAAATTCTTTGCTTGTGGTAGAGTTGGTCATTATGTTGCAAAATGTCCTCATAAATATGATCATGAAAAAGGAAAGGAATCTGCAAAAGGCAATAGAAAATAGTTTGCTAATAGAAGAAGTTACTATACTCATGAATATAGTGATGGGTTATCTAATAGCGATGAAGATGAAACTAAACAAGATTATAAACTACTCATGGCTTATGACAATGATGATTTTTTGGATGCCTTAGAAGAGGAAGACTTTCTTGAAGAAATCACTAAACTCAAAATATGTTTGGAAGAAAATAATATGATAATAGACACGTTGATACATCAACTCACTGAAAGAGAAAAGCATAATGAAAAACTAGAATATGAGGTTGTGGGTCTAAGAAAATAACTTGAGAAGACAAAATCTCTTAATCTTAGATTTACTGAAGGATCAAAAACTTTAAATGAAATCATCAAGGTTCAACGTTCTCCTCTTATAAAGGCAGGTTTTGGATATACTAAAGAGTCGTCCCGATCACAAAAGTTGTCAGCCTCCACCAGAAGCTATTTTGATGTAGCAAAGACCAGTGAACAGTATTTCAATCGTTAGCAAAAGCCTAAAAGTACTCATCAAGTAAACCATTCTCAATTTACTCCAAGGATTAACGTCCCTAGAAGAATCAGCCAAAGGGTAAACAATACCAAAATACTCTATGATAAAAAAAAACTTCTTTAATGGACAATGATTTTCATGCCATAAATTTGGGCATAAGGTTGCTCAATGTGTTGCTTACAAAACTATCATGACTAGAGAAGCACAAAATCAAAGGAGCGTAACAGGAATCAAGAAAAGTTCTTATAATAACTTTTCTCCTCTTGAAGATGAAATTGAATGTTCATTTTATAATAACTTTGGTCATGAAGAATTTGAATGCAGGAGAAAATTTTGTCCAATACTTCAAAAGGAACAAACATCATCAAATTCCAGGGTATGGAGAAAGAAGGAATTTCAATCATAAATATGTGGCATAGCTTTGTTTGCAGAAGGACAAGAAAATCGATGGTACATTGATAGCGGATGCTCTAAACACATGACAGGTGATAAAGAGAAACTTCATTCATATAGTGCTTTAGAAAAAGAAAAGAATGTCTCCTTTGGAAATTACACACTAGCTGTAATTAAATGTAAAGGTTTTGTTTATTGAAAGAAAAGGTTAATGCTAGAAATGTCATGTATGTTGATGGTTTAAACATAACTTGTTGAGTGTCAGTCAAATGTGTGATCAAGGAAATGAAGTTATATTTCGATCAAACAAATGTGTGATTTGTGAGCTTGATATAGGAAGGATCGTAATCAAAGGTACAAGAACTCCAAGTAATATATACATACTGAAAGGAGGAAAAAAACAATGCTATCTAAGAAAAATAGATGAAAACTGGTTATGTCACAGAACATTGGGGCATCTAATCTTTTCTCAAATAAGAAAAGAAAGCAGGCTCAAGGCGGTTTGTGATCTTCCAGATATCAACATCCCAGAAATACCATATGCAACCCATGTCAAGTTGGTAAGAAAACCAAAGTTCATTTCAGTGAAAAAGAAGGATCAACAAGTAAGCCTCTTGAACTCATCCATACTAATTTGTGTGGACCAACAAGGAAAAATTCACCTCGTGGAGAAGAATACTTTATTTTATTCATTGATTATTTTTCTATGTGTTGGATAGGTCTACTAAAGCATAAAGATGAAGCATTTGAAAAGTTTAAAGCCTTCAAAGATTTTGTTGAAAATGAATCAGATCGAAAAATCAAATGTCTCAGATTTGATCATAGGGGAGAATTCATATCAGATGATTTTTTTTATTTTTGTGAACAACATGGAATAAAAAGGCAGTTCTATGTTTCCAGAACTCTTCAACAAAATGGTGTAGTGGAAAGAATGAATAGAACAGTTCAACAAATGGTTTGAGCTATGCTTGATGAATTTGGAACTCTTGCCACCTTCTGGGGTGAAGCTGCATTTACTGTTGTGACTATTCTCAACAAAGCTAATGTTTGGGTAAATAGTGATCAAACTCTATATGAACTTTGGTATGGTAAGCCTCCTACTATAAAACACTTTAGAGTTTTTGGAAGCAAATGTTTCATCAAAAGCAGTGATGAAAAACTTGGTAAGTTTGAACCCAGAGCAGATGAAGGAATTATTCTTGGTTATTCATATAGAAGTAAAGGATACAAATGTTATAACAATAGACTTTGGAAAATTGTTGAATGCATTGATGTAGTAATTGACGAAGCATCCAGAAATCTGGAACAGACAAAAGATGATCACAATGAGGAAGATGGTGAATGGTTTCCCATATCAAATCAAAATGATATAGAGGAAGAAACTAATGAAGCATCATAAGAAGATACAATTGATAGGGAAATTACTCCATCCAAGTATGTTCAAAAGAATCATCCAGAATCTCAAATTCTAGGAGAAAAAGGGTCTGGAGTACAAACAAGAAGAACTCTTGCGGGAACTTCCAGTTATCTAGCATTACTATCCTCCATAGAACCACATAATGTTAATGAAGATAGAAAATATGAATGTTGGATTAAGGAAATGAATGAATAACTTGACCAAATTGAAAAAAATGATACTTGGGAACTAGTTCGTAGACCTCTTGATAAAAATGTTATAGGAACAAAATGGATATTAAAGAATAAATTGAATGAAAATGGAGAGGTTATTAGAAACAAAGCAAGACTTGTCTATATAGGGTATGCTCAACAAGAAGGTATATACTTTAAAGAAATATTTTCACCTATTGCCAGACTTGAAGCCATAAGCATGTTTCTTGCTCTCTCAAGTTTTTAGAAATTCAAAGTGTATCAAATGGATGTAAAATGTGTATTTCTTAATGGAGAGTTAGAAGAAGAAGTTTATATTTAACAAGCAGAAGGATTCATACTAGGAAATGATGCAAAGCTTGTATGTAAGCTCAAAAAGGCTCTTTATGGATTGAAACAAGCTCCCAGGGCTTGGTATTATCACCTTGAAAAATATCTACAACAACAAGGGTTCACAAAAGGATATGCAGGCAACAACTTATACACCAAGATTGAGAATGATAAACTACTGATTATTGTTGTTTATGTTGACGATATCATCTTTGGTAGCAATGAAGAATCTATGAGTCTAAAATTTTCTTCGGTTATGCAACAAGAATTCAAAATGTCCTTACTTGATGAACTTACTTATTTTCTTGGTCTACAAGTACAACAAACAAAATATGGTATTTTTCTTTCACAAACTAAATATCTCAAGCAGATTCTAAATAAGTACGGAATGCAATATTCTAAACCAGTATGTACTCCAATGGTAACAGGATGTAGTCTCAATTCTAATGATGAATCACCTACAATGAATCAACCAGCATACAGATCTATGATTGGAAGTCTGCTCTATCTAATAGGTACCAAACCTGATATCATGCATGCAATAGGAATTGCTGTAAGGTTCCAAGAAAATCCAAAGGAATCACATCTTCAGGCTATAAAAATAATATTTAAATATCTTCAAGGAACTCAAGGCTTTGGTCTATGGTATCCTAAAGATATTGATCTTACCCTGCATGCATATATAGATGCAGATTAGGCAGGAAATGTTGATGATCAAAAAACTAGTGGAGGTGCATTCTATATGGGATCATGGTTAGTGTCTTGGTTCAGCAAGAAATAAAGTTTGATTTCCTTATCTACATTTGAAGTGGAATATGTGGTTGTTGGATCTTGTTGCACTCAACTACTCTGGATGATGCAAACATTGTAAGAAATTCAAATCACATATTCTCCACCCATATCCATTTTATGTGATAATACAAGTGCCATCAGTATTTCAAAAAATCCAGTCGTGCACTCCAAGACCAAGCACATACCCATTAAGTACCATTTTCTATGAGAGCAAGTTCTTGAAAAAAAGGTTAAATTGGAGTATGTTCCCTCAGAAGAACAGAATACTAATATATTTACCAAACCTCTTCCCAGAGAAACATTTGAATATCTTAGACAAAAGATGGGAGTAGTTTTTGCATCATATTGTTGTTAAATCCAATTTCCAAAAGAAGGTTCCCATACGTGGGCTTCATGAAGGATAGTCACATATATACATGGGTTTCTGTGGTTACAAGCGCGTATATGTTTTTCTGGTAGAAAAATAGTGGGTCAGACTCTGTCATAGGTGCCCAGTCTGATATTGATGATTAAAATATGCTAATATGCTTTGTTCATTGATTTTTATCTGACTGATGAAGATGCCTTGATGAATGGTTCATTGACAATGCATAGGTAGCATAGGTTCAGGGGGAGAGTTAGCATTCATAAACATTCTGCATTGTTAGCATTATGGTTGCTAATTTCAGCTATGGTTTCAAATATTCATTATCACTTAGATCATGTCAAGATCTAGGGTGTAATATGTCTCCTTCTGTCATAGTCTTTTTTTGCGTCCTATTAGACATATGATGTAATTTGTATCCCCGATATGTACGAAAGGATGACGTAGTAATTTTTATATTTAAGCCATGAATAAACAATTGGTATATCCCCACCTGGTTGGGTGGATGAGTCAAATTTGGTTTATCCACACTTTGTTGGGTGGTTGATGTATGTATGTCATTGGTGATAAGCAGGTCATACTCACATAGTTGAGTTATAGAGTCATGTTATTCTTTTGAAAAGTATCTTTACAGACTCTGCATATACTCAGGGGGAGCATGGACAACATAGTGTATCTCAAAGGGGGAGAATATCTTGGTGTGTCCTTTTCCCTTGATGTCAAAGGGAGAGAGATTATTCTGGTGTTGCTTGATATCTCTAACATGTTCAACAACTTGAAGCAATCAACACCCATATGGTTTCCATCAAGTCCAAAGGGGGACATTGTTGGCATTATGATACAAGTGTTGTCCTTGATGGCAACTCACTCACAGGTCAGTTCAGATTCGATAAAATGCAACTCTCATTGTAACAAGTCAATTCAAAGGTAACAGGGCATTGGCATAGAAGAATAAGAAGTTGGAACAAAGGTCTATTGATCAGAATCAAGAAGTTTAAGGAAAATGATGTTGTAATGTAGTTTAGGTTGTATATGCAGGTTCACTTTGACAAAGCAACGTCTAGACGCGGGTTAACAAAACAAAAAGAGCATATAATTATGCACGCACTTTCATAAGAGGAAAATTTTGTATGGGTTGGAAAATAAAGAAAATTCAATATTAAGGAATGCCAAGGGTCAACACCATGATATTAACCCATAATATTGAGCCGATTAATGACTATTTGATCTAGTCCAAGAATACCATAGGTTCTAAGTGTTGTTTTGGTCTGAGGTATTGAGGAAGACCAAAAAATACATAAGGAGGAGAAGATCAAAGGGTCAAGTGTGCAAGTGAAAAGGGTTTCTCAGGAATACATCTATCTGAAGTACATTTTATGTTGCAGGTGCTATGATTATGATATAATCCGAAATATTCTATGCACCTTGAATTCAATGTTGGATCAGGATCATGAGACCTGAAATGACTTATCATTGAATGATCTGATATTGGTTGGGCTAGATCCAATTTCTTACACATGTTTTTTTCTTTAAATATCATGATGTGGGTATGTCTGAAATCTGGAATAACAACGAAGTTGTAAGTTAGTATTTGCAGATATATATGTTGGTTTGCATTGGTGAATGGTTGTATACACGCTAGTTCAAAGCTTCCAAGTAGCGTATACAAAATAAAAGCCTGTTATTCAGAAATGACTAATCTATTTGATCAATGCTGTTGGTTTATTGTTGTCTGTCAATGATGTTTTCTTAGATTTGAAAGTAGAACTAAATGCATAAGGAGATTGAGTCTGGTTTATGATTAATTAAGTGAGAAGGGCGATCTATGTTGTCGACTATCTAGATCTCTGTAATTTGACGGTTGATGTTAAGAATATTACTGGTTGGTACATATTTGATTCAAAAGTTTTATGTTTCAGTAGTTTTGGAGGTCTACGCAAGTTTGGGTAAAGGAAGTAGAGTTTACACGTAGGTTGGGTTCATTAAAGTAGCATATGCATTTTGATGTATTATTCTTGAGGTTGCAATTGGTTCTGAATGATGATGTAGGTTTCTGGGTTCAACACAATGTTCTAGTGATAGTGATCTGACTGTTCAGATTGACTGATTGTTGGTTGATGAAGATATTATTATAAAGTTTGATCTTCAAAGTTTTTGATGGGTCCAGTGTGAAAATTTGATAAAATGAGGCCTTCATACTGTGTTGTTGTGTACGAGGAGCATCCAGTCTGAAAATTTATGAAACGTGGTCTCTGGAGGAAGAGAGAAGGTTGTAGCCTTCTGTAGGCCAATGCCTACGTACTAGTAAACATATCGACTAGTACAAGAGATAGGGCTTGTTTCTCCCTTCCAGTAGAAGCTGGAGAATGAGAGAAGGTTGTAGCCTTCTGTAGATGGGTGCCTACATACTGGTATGAGTCTACACCAATACAAGATTGTAAACAAATTTTCTTTATATTAAAAGA